>JAPQWN010000091.1:22500-32500 GCA_028538565.1 Umbellularia californica | reverse complement strand
CCGTGCGCGATACGGTCGACGGACGGTGTGCAGTCAGCACGACGTGCTTGCTGCAGGCCCATCCGCGTGCGGTCTGTCCGTGCGTGCGCCGGCCGCGGCGGTCAGTCCGTGCTGCCACGTGCAGGCCGTCTGCGCTTTCGTGCGTGCGACGTGCTGCTGCCTTTGCCGCGTGCAGGCAGCCCGTGCACGCTGCTGCGTCGCCCGTTCGTGCCGGCGTCGTGCTGCTACGTCGGCCGCGTGCGGTCGGTCCATGCGTGCTGCTGTCCCTGCTGTGTGCAGTCCGTCCGTGCATCGTGCTGCCGCGTCGGCCGTCAGCGGTCTGACCACGGCTGAGCCTGTCACCGCCGTGTGCAGTCGGTCCGTGTGTGCGTGCTGCTGCCTCGGTGCACAGTCCGTCCGTGCCCGCTGCTGCGTCGGCCGCGTGCGGTCGGTCCGTGCGTGCTGCTGTGTCCGCCGCGTGCAGTCTGCCGGTGCGTGCGTGCGCGCTGCTGAGTGCGCGGTCCGTCCGTGCGTGCTGCCTGTGCGTGCGCGCGCTGCTGGGTGCGCACTCGTGCAGGTGCTGCGGTCGACGTCGTGCAGGTGCTACGGGTGCTGCGTGCAGGCAGCCCGTGCACGCTGCTGGGTGCGCAGTCGTGCAGGTGCTGCGGTCGACGTCGTGCAGGCAGCCCGTGCACGCTGCTGCGTCGCCCGTTCGTGCCGGCGTCGTGCTGCAGCGTCGGCCGCGTGCGGTCGGCCCGTGCGTGCTGCTGTCCCTGCTGTGCGCAGTCCGTCCGTGCATCGTGCTGCTGCCCGCGCGAGCGTGCTGCCGTGTCGGCCGTCAGCGGTCTGACCATGGCTGAGCCTGTCACCGCCGTGTGCAGTCGGTCCGTGTGTGCGTGCTGCTGCCTCGGTGCACAGTCCGTCCGTGCCCGCCGCTGCGTCGGCCGCGTGCGGTCGGTCCGTGCGTGCCGCTGTGTCCGCCGCGTGCAGTCTGCCGGTGCGTGCCCCTGTGTCCGCCGCGTGCAGTCTGCCGGTGCGTGCGTGCGCGCTGCTGAGTGCGCGGTCCGTCCGTGCGTGCTGCCGTGCTGCTGCCAGTGCGTGCGCGCGCTGCTGGGTGCGCACTCGTGCAGGTGCTGCGGTCGACGTCGTGCAGGTGCTACGGGTGCTGCGTGCAGGCAGCCCGTGCACGCTGCTGGGTGCGCAGTCGTGCAGGTGCTGCGGTCGACGTCGTGCAGGTGCTGCGGGTGCTGCGTGCAGGCAGCCCGTGCACGCTGCTGCGTCGCCCGTTCGTGCCGGCGTCTTTGCTGCTGCGTCGGCCGCGTGCGGTCGGTCCGTCCGTGCTGCTGTCCCTGCTGTGTGCGGTCCGTCCGTGCATCGTGCTGCTGCCCGCGCGAGCGTGCTGCAGCGTCGGCCGTCAGCGGTCTGACCACAGCTGAGCCTGTCACCGCCGTGTGTGCGTGCTGCTGCCTCGGTGCACTGTCCGTCCGTGCTCGCTGCTGCGTCGGCCGCGTGCGGTCGGTCCGTGCGTGCTGCTGTGTCTGCCGCGTGCAGTCTGCCGGTGCGGGCGCGCAGCCGTGCAGGCTGCTGCGGACGACGTCGTGCAGGTGCTGCGGTCGACGTCGTGCGGGTGCCGCGTGCGGCAGATTTTCACCCCTCGACCGACCCCGTGATTTTTTGAAACTAATGCAAGTCCAATGCATTGAAAACGTGGGAAACATGTCGAACAATCATTGTGCGAAAGGATTTGGGCATTGGGATCCGGGAAGACGTCGAAAAGTCCGTTTCCTCAATCTCGGACGTTTATACCCAGGAGGTGGGAAACAATGGTCGGCACCAAGTCCTACTATATTAGACACCATATCATGACGCGCGCCGACCGCACCGCACCGCACTTGGCACTTGGCACTTGCCACTTGCCACTTTCCGTTGCCCCTCACGTGCGCCGTCGGTCCGGTCGGCCGCCTCGGTGCACAGTCCGTCCTTGCCCGCTGCTGCGTGCGTGCGGTGCGTGCTGCTGCGTCCGCCGCGTGCGGTCTGTCCGTGCTGCGCTGCAGGTGCTGTGTGCAGACGTCGTGCTGTGCTGCAGGTGCTGTGTGCAGACGTCGTGCTGTCCTGCTGTGGACGACGTCCTGCAGGTGCTGCGGTCGCTGCAGAGGACGTCGTGCAGGTGCTGCGGACGACGCCGTGCAGGTGCGGCGGTCGACGTCGTGCGGGTGCCGCGTGCGGCAGATTTTCACCCCTCGACCGACCCCGTGATTTTTTGAAATTAATGCATGTCCAATGCATTGAAAACGTGGGAAACATGTTGGACAATCACTGTGCGAAAGGATTTGTGCGTTGGGATCCGGGAAGACGTCGAAAAGTCCGTTTCCTCAATCTCGGACGTTTATACCCGGGAGGTGGGAAACAATGGTCGGCACCAGCCCCTACCTTGTATTGGCGTTGCGCTGTCGGTTCGGTCGGCCGTCTCGGTGCACGGCACGTCCGTGCGTGCTGCTCGTCGGCCGCGTGCGGTCTGTCCGTGCGTTCGTGGCTGAGGACGCCGCTGCGTCGGCCGCGTGCGGTCTGTCGTTGCGTGTCGCTGCGCCGGCCTGTTCGGTCGGCCGTCTCGGTGCACGGTCCGTCCGTGCGTGCTGCTGTCGGCCGCGTGCGGTCTGTCCGTGCTGTGCTGCACGTGCCGTGTGCAGGCGTCGTGCTGAGCTGCTGCAGACGACGTCCTGCAGGTGCTGCAGACGACGTCGTGCGGGCGCTGACGGTGCTGCGGTCGACGTCGGGCTGGTGCTGCGTGCGGCAGATTTTCACCCCTCGACCGACCACGTCCTAATATATTTGAGACTATATCATGACGCGCGCCGACCGACCGCACCGCACTTAGCACTTAGCACTTTGCACTTGGCACTTGCCACTTGCCACTTTCCGTTGCCCCTCACGTGCGCCGTCGGTCCGGTCGGCCGCCTCGGTGCACGGTCCGTCCGTGCCCGCTGCTGCGTGCGTGCGGTGCGTGCTGCTGCGTCCGCCGCGTGCGGTCTGTCCGTGCCGTGCTGCACGTGCTGTGTGCAGACGTCGTGCTGTGCTGCTGCGGTCTGTCCGTGCTGTGCTGCACGTGCTGTGTGCAGGCGTCGTGCTGTGCAGCTGCAGACGACGTCCTGCAGGTGCTGCAGACGACGTCGTGCGGGTGCTGACGGTGCTGCGGTAGACGTCGTGCTGCGCTGCTGTGGACGACGTCCTGCAGGTGCTGCCGTTGCTGCAGACGACGTCGTGCAGGTGCTGCGAACGACGTCGTGCAGGTGCTGCGGTCGACGTCGTGCTGGTGCTGCGTGCGGCAGATTTTCACCCCCCGACCGACCCCGTTATTTTTCGAAACTAATGCACGTCCAATGCATTGAAAACGTGGGAAAGATGTTGAACTATCGTTGTGTGAAAGGATTTGTGCATTGGGATCCGGGAAGACGTCGAAAAGTCCGTTTCCTCAATCTCGGACGTTTATACCCAGGAGGTGGGAAACAATGGTCGGCACCAAGTCCTACTATATTAGACACCATATCATGACGCTCGCCGACCGACCGCACCGCACTTGGCACTTGGCACTTGGCACTTGGCACTTGCCAATTTCCGTTGCCCCTCACGTGCGCCGTCGGTCCGGTCGGCCGCCTCGGTGCACAGTCCGTCCGTGCCCGCTGATGCGTGCGTGCGGTGCGTGCTGCTGCGTCGGCCGCGTGCGGTCTGTCCGTGCTGTGCTGCAGGTGCTGTGTGCAGACGTCGTGCTGTCCTGCTGTGGACGACGTCCTGCAGGTGCTGCGGTTGCTGCAGACGACGTCGTGCAGGTGCTGACGGTGCTGCGGACGACGCCGTGCAGGTGCGGCGGTCGACGTCGTGCGGGTGCCGCGTGCGGCAGATTTTCGCCCCTCGACCGACCCCGTGATTTTTTGAAATTAATGCATGTCCAATGCATTGAAAACGTGGGAAACATGTTGGACAATCACTGTGCGAAAGGATTTGTGCGTTGGGATCCGGGAAGACGTCGAAAAGTCCGTTTCCTCAATCTCGGACGTTTATACCCGGGAGGTGGGAAACAATGGTCGGCACCAGCCCCTACCTTGTATTGGCGTTGCGCTGTCGGTTCGGTCGGCCGTCTCGGTGCACGGTCCGTCCGTGCGTGCTGCTGCGTCGGCCGCGTGGGGTCTGTCCGTGCGTTCGTGGCTGAGGACGCCGCTGCGTCGGCCGCGTGCGGTCTGTCGTTGCGTGTCCCTGCGCCGGCCTGTTCGGTCGGCCGTCTCGGTGCACGGTCCGTGCGTCCGTGCTGCTGTCGGCCGCGTGCGGTCTGTCCGTGCTGTGCTGCACGTGCCGTGTGCAGGCGTCGTGCGGAGCTGTTGCAGACGACGTCCTGCAGGTGCTGCAGACGACGTCGTGCGGGTGCTGATGGTGCTGCGGTCGACGTCGTGCTGGTGCTGCGTGCGGCAGATTTTCACCCCTCGACCGACCACGTCCTAATATATTTCAGACTATATCATGACGCGCGCCGACCGACCGCACCGCACTTAGCACTTAGCACTTGGCACTTGCCACTTGCCACTTTCCGTTGCCCCTCACGTGCGCCGTCGGTCCGGTCGGCCGCCTCGGTGCACGGTCCGTCCGTGCCCGCTGCTGCGTGCGTGCGGTGCGTGCTGCTGCGTCCGCCGCGTGCGGTCTGTCCGTGCCGTGCTGCACGTGCTGTGTGCAGACGTCGTGCTGTGCTGCTGACGGTGCTGCGGTCTGTCCGTGCTGTGCTGCACGTGCTGTGTGCAGGCGTCGTGCTGTGCTGCTGCAGACGACGTCCTGCAGGTGCTGCAGACGACGTCGTGCGGGTGCTGACGGTGCTGCGGTAGACGTCGTGCTGTGCTGCTGTGGACGACGTCCTGCTGGTGCTGCCGTTGCTTCAGACGACGTCGTGCAGGTGCTGCGAACGACGTCGTGCAGGTGCTGCGGTCGACGTCGTGCTGGTGCTGCGTGCGGCTGATTTTCACCCCCCGACCGACCCCGTTATTTTTCGAAACTAATGCACGTCCAATGCATTGAAAACATGGGAAACATGTTGAACTATCGTTGTGTGAAAGGATTTTTGCATTGGGATCCGGGAACACGTCGAAAAGTCCGTTTCCTCAATCTCGGACGTTTATACCCGGGAGGTGGGAAACAATGGTCGGCACCAGCCCCTACCTTGTATTGGCGTCGCGCCGTCGGTTCGGCCGGCCGTCTCGGTGCGCGGTCCGTCCGTGCGTGCTGCCGCGTCGGCCGCGTGCGGTCTGTCCGTGCCTTCGTGCCTGAGGACGCCGCTGCGTCGGCCGCGTGCGGTCCGTCGTTGCGTGTCGCTGCGCCGGCCCGTTCGGTCGGCCGTCTAGGTGCACGGTCCGTCCGTGCGTGCTGCCGTCGGCCGCGTGCGGTCTGTCCGTGCCGTGCTGCACGTGCCGTGTGCAGACGTCGTGCTGTGCTGCTGACGGTGCTGCGGTCTGTCCGTGCCGTGCTGCACGTGCTGTGTGCAGGCGTCGTGCTGTGCTGCTGCAGACGACGTCCTGCAGGTGCTGCAGACGACGTCGTGCCGGTGCTGATGGTGCTGCGGTCGACGTCGTGCTGTGCTGCTGTGGACGACGTCCTGCAGGTGCTGCGGTTGCTGCAGACGACGTCGTGCAGGTTCTGCGAACGACGTCGTGCAGGTGCTGCGGTCGACGTCGTGCTGGTGCTGCGTGCGGCAGATTTTCACCCCCCGACCGACCCCGTTATTTTTCGAAACTAATGCACGTCCAATGCATTGAAAACATGGGAAACATGTTGAACTATCGTTGTGTGAAAGGATTTTTGCATTGGGATCCGGGAACACGTCGAAAAGTCCGTTTCCTCAATCTCGGACGTTTATACCCGGGAGGTGGGAAACAATGGTCGGCACCAGACCCTACCTTGTATTGGCGTCGCGCCGTCGGTTCGGCCGGCCGTCTCGGTGCGCGGTCCGTCCGTGCGTGCTGCCGCGTCGGCCGCGTGCGGTCTGTCCGTGCCTTCGTGCCTGAGGACGCCGCTGCGTCGGCCGCGTGCGGTCCGTCGTTGCGTGTCGCTGCGCCGGCCCGTTCGGTCGGCCGTCTAGGTGCACGGTCCGTCCGTGCGTGCTGCCGTCGGCCGCGTGCGGTCTGTCCGTGCCGTGCTGCACGTGCCGTGTGCAGACGTCGTGCTGTGCTGCTGACGGTGCTGCGGTCTGTCCGTGCCGTGCTGCACGTGCTGTGTGCAGGCGTCGTGCTGTGCTGCTGCAGACGACGTCCTGCAGGTGCTGCAGACGACGTCGTGCCGGTGCTGATGGTGCTGCGGTCGACGTCGTGCTGTGCTGCTGTGGACGACGTCCTGCAGGTGCTGCGGTTGCTGCAGACGACGTCGTGCAGGTTCTGCGAACGACGTCGTGCAGGTGCTGCGGTCGACGTCGTGCTGGTGCTGCGTGCGGCAGATTTTCACCCCCCGACCGACCCCATTATTTTTCGAAACTAATGCACGTCCAATGCATTGAAAACATGGGAAACATGTTGAACTATCGTTGTGTGAAAGGATTTTTGCATTGGGATCCGGGAACACGTCGAAAAGTCCGTTTCCTCAATCTCGGACGTTTATACCCGGGAGGTGGGAAACAATGGTCGGCACCAGCCCCTACCTTGTATTGGCGTCGCGCCGTCGGTTCGGCCGGCCGTCTCGGTGCGCGGTCCGTCCGTGCGTGCTGCCGCGTCGGCCGCGTGCGGTCTGTCCGTGCCTTCGTGCCTGAGGACGCCGCTGCGTCGGCCGCGTGCGGTCCGTCGTTGCGTGTCGCTGCGCCGGCCCGTTCGGTCGGCCGTCTAGGTGCACGGTCCGTCCGTGCGTGCTGCCGTCGGCCGCGTGCGGTCTGTCCGTGCCGTGCTGCACGTGCCGTGTGCAGACGTCGTGCTGTGCTGCTGACGGTGCTGCGGTCTGTCCGTGCCGTGCTGCACGTGCTGTGTGCAGGCGTCGTGCTGTGCTGCTGCAGACGACGTCCTGCAGGTGCTGCAGACGACGTCGTGCCGGTGCTGATGGTGCTGCGGTCGACGTCGTGCTGTGCTGCTGTGGACGACGTCCTGCAGGTGCTGCGGTTGCTGCAGACGACGTCGTGCAGGTTCTGCGAACGACGTCGTGCAGGTGCTGCGGTCGACGTCGTGCTGGTGCTGCGTGCGGCAGATTTTCACCCCCCGACCGACCCCGTTATTTTTCGAAACTAATGCACGTCCAATGCATTGAAAACATGGGAAACATGTTGAACTATCGTTGTGTGAAAGGATTTTTGCTTTGGGATCCGGGAACACGTCGAAAAGTCCGTTTCCTCAATCTCGGACGTTTATACCCGGGAGGTGGGAAACAATGGTCGGCACCAGCCCCTACCTTGTATTGGCGTCGCGCCGTCGGTTCGGCCGGCCGTCTCGGTGCGCGGTCCGTCCGTGCGTGCTGCCGCGTCGGCCGCGTGCGGTCTGTCCGTGCCTTCGTGCCTGAGGACGCCGCTGCGTCGGCCGCGTGCGGTCCGTCGTTGCGTGTCGCTGCGCCGGCCCGTTCGGTCGGCCGTCTAGGTGCACGGTCCGTCCGTGCGTGCTGCCGTCGGCCGCGTGCGGTCTGTCCGTGCCGTGCTGCACGTGCCGTGTGCAGACGTCGTGCTGTGCTGCTGACGGTGCTGCGGTCTGTCCGTGCCGTGCTGCACGTGCTGTGTGCAGGCGTCGTGCTGTGCTGCTGCAGACGACGTCCTGCAGGTGCTGCAGACGACGTCGTGCCGGTGCTGATGGTGCTGCGGTCGACGTCGTGCTGTGCTGCTGTGGACGACGTCCTGCAGGTGCTGCGGTTGCTGCAGACGACGTCGTGCAGGTTCTGCGAACGACGTCGTGCAGGTGCTGCGGTCGACGTCGTGCTGGTGCTGCGTGCGGCAGATTTTCACCCCCCGACCGACCCCATTATTTTTCGAAACTAATGCACGTCCAATGCATTGAAAACATGGGAAACATGTTGAACTATCGTTGTGTGAAAGGATTTTTGCATTGGGATCCGGGAACACGTCGAAAAGTCCGTTTCCTCAATCTCGGACGTTTATACCCGGGAGGTGGGAAACAATGGTCGGCACCAGCCCCTACCTTGTATTGGCGTCGCGCCGTCGGTTCGGCCGGCCGTCTCGGTGCACGGTCCGTCCGTGCGTGCTGCCGCGTCGGCCGCGTGCGGTCTGTCCGTGCCTTTGTGCCTGAGGACGCCGCTGCGTCGGCCGCGTGCGGTCCGTTGTTGCGTGTCGCTGCGCCGGCATGTTCGGTCGGCCGTCTCGGTTCACTGTCCGTCCGTGCGTGCTGCCGTTGGCCGCGTGCGGTCTGTCCGTGCGGTGCTGCACGTGCTGTGTGCTGACGTCGTGCTGTGCTGCTGACGGTGCTGCGGTCTGTCCGTGCTGTGCTGCACGTGCTGTGTGCAGGCGTCGTGCTGTGCTGCTGCAGACGACGTCCTGCAGGTGCTGCAGACGACGTCGTGCGGGTGCTGACTGTGCTGCGGTCGACGTCGTGCTGTGCTGCTGTGGACGACGTCCTGCAGGTGCTGCGGTCGCTGCAGACGACGTCGTGCAGGTGCTGCGGTCGACGTCGTGCTGGTGCTGCGTGCGGCAGATTTTCACCCCTCGACCGACCCCATTATTTTTCGAAACTAATGCACTTCCAATGCATTGAAAACATGGGAAACATGTTGAACTATCATTGTGTGAAAGGATTTTTGCATTGGGATCCGGGAACACGTCGAAAAGTCCGTTTCCTCAATCTCGGACGTTTATACCCAGGAGGTGGGAAACAATGGTCGGCACCAGCACCAACCTTGTATTGGCGTTGCGCCGTGGGTTCGGTCGGCCGTCTCGGTGCACCGTCCGTCCGTGCGTGCTGCTGCGTCGGCCGCGTGCGGTCTGTCCGTGCCTTCGTGCCTGAGGACGCTGCTGCGTCGGCCGCGTGCGGTGTGTCGTTGCGTGTCGCTGCGCCGGCCTGTTCGGTCGGCCGTCCCGGTGCATGATCCGTCCGTGCGTGCTGCCGTCGGCCGCGTGCGGTCTGTCCGTGCTGTGCTGCACGTGCTGTGTGCAGACGTCGTGCTGTGCTGCTGTGGACGACGTCCTGCAGGTGCTGCGGTTGCTGCAGACGACGTCGTGCTGGTGCTGCGGTCGACGTCGTGCTGGTGCTGCGTGCGGCAGATTTTCACCCCTCGACCGACCCGTTTAATTTTCGAAACTAATGCATGTCCAATGCATTGAAAACATGGGAAACAAGTTGAACTATCGTTGTGTGAAAGGATTTGTGCATTGGGATCCGGGAACACGTCGAAAAGTCCGTTTCCTCAATCTCGGACGTTTATACCCAGGAGGTGGGAAACAATGGTCGGCACCAGCCCCTACCTTGTATTGGCGTTGCGCCGTCGGTTCGGCCGGCCGTCTCGGTGCACGGTCCGTCCTTGCGTGCTGCCGCGTCGGCCGCGTGCGGTCTGTCCGTGCCTTCGTGCCTGAGGCCGCTGCGTCGGCCGCGTGCGGTCTGTCGTTGCGTGTCGCTGCGCCGGCCTGTTCGGTCGGCCGTCTCGGTGCACTGTCCGTCCGTGCGTGCTGCTGTCGGCCGCGTGCGGTCGGTCCGTGCTGTGTGCAGACGTCGTGCTGTCCTGCTGTGGACGACGTCCTGCAGGTGCTGCGGTTGCTGCAGACGACTTCGTGCAGGTGCTGACGGTGCTGCGGACGACGCCGTACGGGTGCGGCGGTCGACGTCGTGCGGGTGCCGCGTGCGGCAGATTTTCGCCCCTCGACCGACCCCGTGATTTTTTGAAATTAATGCATGTCCAATGCATTGAAAACGTGGGAAACAAGTTGGACAATCACTGTGTGAAAGGATTTGTGCATTGGGATCCGGGAACACGTCGAAAAGTCCGTTTCCTCAATCTCGGACGTTTATACCCAGGAGGTGGGAAACAATGGTCGGCACCATTCCCTACCTTGTATTGCCGTTGCGCCGTCGGTTCGGTC
>JAPQWN010000091.1:5000-12500 GCA_028538565.1 Umbellularia californica | reverse complement strand
CTCGCTGCTGCGTCGGCCGCGTGCGGTCGGTCCGTGCGTGCTGCTGTGTCTGCCGCGTGCAGTCTGCCGGTGCGGGCGCGCAGCCGTGCAGGCTGCTGCGGACGACGTCGTGCAGGTGCTGCGGTCGACGTCGTGCGGGTGCCGCGTGCGGCAGATTTTCACCCCTCGACCGACCCCGTGATTTTTTGAAACTAATGCAAGTCCAATGCATTGAAAACGTGGGAAACATGTCGAACAATCATTGTGCGAAAGGATTTGGGCATTGGGATCCGGGAAGACGTCGAAAAGTCCGTTTCCTCAATCTCGGACGTTTATACCCAGGAGGTGGGAAACAATGGTCGGCACCAAGTCCTACTATATTAGACACCATATCATGACGCGCGCCGACCGCACCGCACCGCACTTGGCACTTGGCACTTGCCACTTGCCACTTTCCGTTGCCCCTCACGTGCGCCGTCGGTCCGGTCGGCCGCCTCGGTGCACAGTCCGTCCTTGCCCGCTGCTGCGTGCGTGCGGTGCGTGCTGCTGCGTCCGCCGCGTGCGGTCTGTCCGTGCTGTGCTGCAGGTGCTGTGTGCAGACGTCGTGCTGTGCTGCAGGTGCTGTGTGCAGACGTCGTGCTGTCCTGCTGTGGACGACGTCCTGCAGGTGCTGCGGTCGCTGCAGAGGACGTCGTGCAGGTGCTGCGGACGACGCCGTGCAGGTGCGGCGGTCGACGTCGTGCGGGTGCCGCGTGCGGCAGATTTTCACCCCTCGACCGACCCCGTGATTTTTTGAAATTAATGCATGTCCAATGCATTGAAAACGTGGGAAACATGTTGGACAATCACTGTGCGAAAGGATTTGTGCGTTGGGATCCGGGAAGACGTCGAAAAGTCCGTTTCCTCAATCTCGGACGTTTATACCCGGGAGGTGGGAAACAATGGTCGGCACCAGCCCCTACCTTGTATTGGCGTTGCGCTGTCGGTTCGGTCGGCCGTCTCGGTGCACGGCACGTCCGTGCGTGCTGCTCGTCGGCCGCGTGCGGTCTGTCCGTGCGTTCGTGGCTGAGGACGCCGCTGCGTCGGCCGCGTGCGGTCTGTCGTTGCGTGTCGCTGCGCCGGCCTGTTCGGTCGGCCGTCTCGGTGCACGGTCCGTCCGTGCGTGCTGCTGTCGGCCGCGTGCGGTCTGTCCGTGCTGTGCTGCACGTGCCGTGTGCAGGCGTCGTGCTGAGCTGCTGCAGACGACGTCCTGCAGGTGCTGCAGACGACGTCGTGCGGGCGCTGACGGTGCTGCGGTCGACGTCGGGCTGGTGCTGCGTGCGGCAGATTTTCACCCCTCGACCGACCACGTCCTAATATATTTGAGACTATATCATGACGCGCGCCGACCGACCGCACCGCACTTAGCACTTAGCACTTTGCACTTGGCACTTGCCACTTGCCACTTTCCGTTGCCCCTCACGTGCGCCGTCGGTCCGGTCGGCCGCCTCGGTGCACGGTCCGTCCGTGCCCGCTGCTGCGTGCGTGCGGTGCGTGCTGCTGCGTCCGCCGCGTGCGGTCTGTCCGTGCCGTGCTGCACGTGCTGTGTGCAGACGTCGTGCTGTGCTGCTGCGGTCTGTCCGTGCTGTGCTGCACGTGCTGTGTGCAGGCGTCGTGCTGTGCAGCTGCAGACGACGTCCTGCAGGTGCTGCAGACGACGTCGTGCGGGTGCTGACGGTGCTGCGGTAGACGTCGTGCTGCGCTGCTGTGGACGACGTCCTGCAGGTGCTGCCGTTGCTGCAGACGACGTCGTGCAGGTGCTGCGAACGACGTCGTGCAGGTGCTGCGGTCGACGTCGTGCTGGTGCTGCGTGCGGCAGATTTTCACCCCCCGACCGACCCCGTTATTTTTCGAAACTAATGCACGTCCAATGCATTGAAAACGTGGGAAAGATGTTGAACTATCGTTGTGTGAAAGGATTTGTGCATTGGGATCCGGGAAGACGTCGAAAAGTCCGTTTCCTCAATCTCGGACGTTTATACCCAGGAGGTGGGAAACAATGGTCGGCACCAAGTCCTACTATATTAGACACCATATCATGACGCTCGCCGACCGACCGCACCGCACTTGGCACTTGGCACTTGGCACTTGCCAATTTCCGTTGCCCCTCACGTGCGCCGTCGGTCCGGTCGGCCGCCTCGGTGCACAGTCCGTCCGTGCCCGCTGATGCGTGCGTGCGGTGCGTGCTGCTGCGTCGGCCGCGTGCGGTCTGTCCGTGCTGTGCTGCAGGTGCTGTGTGCAGACGTCGTGCTGTCCTGCTGTGGACGACGTCCTGCAGGTGCTGCGGTTGCTGCAGACGACGTCGTGCAGGTGCTGACGGTGCTGCGGACGACGCCGTGCAGGTGCGGCGGTCGACGTCGTGCGGGTGCCGCGTGCGGCAGATTTTCGCCCCTCGACCGACCCCGTGATTTTTTGAAATTAATGCATGTCCAATGCATTGAAAACGTGGGAAACATGTTGGACAATCACTGTGCGAAAGGATTTGTGCGTTGGGATCCGGGAAGACGTCGAAAAGTCCGTTTCCTCAATCTCGGACGTTTATACCCGGGAGGTGGGAAACAATGGTCGGCACCAGCCCCTACCTTGTATTGGCGTTGCGCTGTCGGTTCGGTCGGCCGTCTCGGTGCACGGTCCGTCCGTGCGTGCTGCTGCGTCGGCCGCGTGGGGTCTGTCCGTGCGTTCGTGGCTGAGGACGCCGCTGCGTCGGCCGCGTGCGGTCTGTCGTTGCGTGTCGCTGCGCCGGCCTGTTCGGTCGGCCGTCTCGGTGCACGGTCCGTGCGTCCGTGCTGCTGTCGGCCGCGTGCGGTCTGTCCGTGCTGTGCTGCACGTGCCGTGTGCAGGCGTCGTGCGGAGCTGTTGCAGACGACGTCCTGCAGGTGCTGCAGACGACGTCGTGCGGGTGCTGATGGTGCTGCGGTCGACGTCGTGCTGGTGCTGCGTGCGGCAGATTTTCACCCCTCGACCGACCACGTCCTAATATATTTCAGACTATATCATGACGCGCGCCGACCGACCGCACCGCACTTAGCACTTAGCACTTGGCACTTGCCACTTGCCACTTTCCGTTGCCCCTCACGTGCGCCGTCGGTCCGGTCGGCCGCCTCGGTGCACGGTCCGTCCGTGCCCGCTGCTGCGTGCGTGCGGTGCGTGCTGCTGCGTCCGCCGCGTGCGGTCTGTCCGTGCCGTGCTGCACGTGCTGTGTGCAGACGTCGTGCTGTGCTGCTGACGGTGCTGCGGTCTGTCCGTGCTGTGCTGCACGTGCTGTGTGCAGGCGTCGTGCTGTGCTGCTGCAGACGACGTCCTGCAGGTGCTGCAGACGACGTCGTGCGGGTGCTGACGGTGCTGCGGTAGACGTCGTGCTGTGCTGCTGTGGACGACGTCCTGCTGGTGCTGCCGTTGCTTCAGACGACGTCGTGCAGGTGCTGCGAACGACGTCGTGCAGGTGCTGCGGTCGACGTCGTGCTGGTGCTGCGTGCGGCTGATTTTCACCCCCCGACCGACCCCGTTATTTTTCGAAACTAATGCACGTCCAATGCATTGAAAACATGGGAAACATGTTGAACTATCGTTGTGTGAAAGGATTTTTGCATTGGGATCCGGGAACACGTCGAAAAGTCCGTTTCCTCAATCTCGGACGTTTATACCCGGGAGGTGGGAAACAATGGTCGGCACCAGCCCCTACCTTGTATTGGCGTCGCGCCGTCGGTTCGGCCGGCCGTCTCGGTGCGCGGTCCGTCCGTGCGTGCTGCCGCGTCGGCCGCGTGCGGTCTGTCCGTGCCTTCGTGCCTGAGGACGCCGCTGCGTCGGCCGCGTGCGGTCCGTCGTTGCGTGTCGCTGCGCCGGCCCGTTCGGTCGGCCGTCTAGGTGCACGGTCCGTCCGTGCGTGCTGCCGTCGGCCGCGTGCGGTCTGTCCGTGCCGTGCTGCACGTGCCGTGTGCAGACGTCGTGCTGTGCTGCTGACGGTGCTGCGGTCTGTCCGTGCCGTGCTGCACGTGCTGTGTGCAGGCGTCGTGCTGTGCTGCTGCAGACGACGTCCTGCAGGTGCTGCAGACGACGTCGTGCCGGTGCTGATGGTGCTGCGGTCGACGTCGTGCTGTGCTGCTGTGGACGACGTCCTGCAGGTGCTGCGGTTGCTGCAGACGACGTCGTGCAGGTTCTGCGAACGACGTCGTGCAGGTGCTGCGGTCGACGTCGTGCTGGTGCTGCGTGCGGCAGATTTTCACCCCCCGACCGACCCCGTTATTTTTCGAAACTAATGCACGTCCAATGCATTGAAAACATGGGAAACATGTTGAACTATCGTTGTGTGAAAGGATTTTTGCATTGGGATCCGGGAACACGTCGAAAAGTCCGTTTCCTCAATCTCGGACGTTTATACCCGGGAGGTGGGAAACAATGGTCGGCACCAGACCCTACCTTGTATTGGCGTCGCGCCGTCGGTTCGGCCGGCCGTCTCGGTGCGCGGTCCGTCCGTGCGTGCTGCCGCGTCGGCCGCGTGCGGTCTGTCCGTGCCTTCGTGCCTGAGGACGCCGCTGCGTCGGCCGCGTGCGGTCCGTCGTTGCGTGTCGCTGCGCCGGCCCGTTCGGTCGGCCGTCTAGGTGCACGGTCCGTCCGTGCGTGCTGCCGTCGGCCGCGTGCGGTCTGTCCGTGCCGTGCTGCACGTGCCGTGTGCAGACGTCGTGCTGTGCTGCTGACGGTGCTGCGGTCTGTCAGTGCCGTGCTGCACGTGCTGTGTGCAGGCGTCGTGCTGTGCTGCTGCAGACGACGTCCTGCAGGTGCTGCAGACGACGTCGTGCCGGTGCTGATGGTGCTGCGGTCGACGTCGTGCTGTGCTGCTGTGGACGACGTCCTGCAGGTGCTGCGGTTGCTGCAGACGACGTCGTGCAGGTCTGCGAACGACGTCGTGCAGGTGCTGCGGTCGACGTCGTGCTGGTGCTGCGTGCGGCAGATTTTCACCCCCCGACCGACCCCATTATTTTTCGAAACTAATGCACGTCCAATGCATTGAAAACATGGGAACATGTTGAACTATCGTTGTGTGAAAGGATTTTTGCATTGGGATCCGGGAACACGTCGAAAAGTCCGTTTCCTCAATCTCGGACGTTTATACCCGGGAGGTGGGAAACAATGGTCGGCACCAGCCCCTACCTTGTATTGGCGTCGCGCCGTCGGTTCGGCCGGCCGTCTCGGTGCGCGGTCCGTCCGTGCGTGCCGCCGCGTCGGCCCGCGTGCGGTCTGTCCGTGCCTTCGTGCCTGAGGACGCCGCTGCGTCGGCCGCGTGCGGTCCGTCGTTGCGTGTCGCTGCGCCGGCCCGTTCGGTCGGCCGTCTAGGTGCACGGTCCGTCCGTGCGTGCTGCCGTCGGCCGCGTGCGGTCTGTCCGTGCCGTGCTGCACGTGCCGTGTGCAGACGTCGTGCTGTGCTGCTGACGGTGCTGCGGTCTGTCCGTGCCGTGCTGCACGTGCTGTGTGCAGGCGTCGTGCTGTGCTGCTGCAGACGACGTCCTGCAGGTGCTGCAGACGACGTCGTGCCGGTGCTGATGGTGCTGCGGTCGACGTCGTGCTGTGCTGCTGTGACGACGTCCTGCAGGTGCTGCGGTTGCTGCAGACGACGTCGTGCAGGTTCTGCGAACGACGTCGTGCAGGTGCTGCGGTCGACGTCGTGCTGGTGCTGCGTGCGGCAGATTTTCACCCCCCGACCGACCCCGTTATTTTTCGAAACTAATGCACGTCCAATGCATTGAAAACATGGGAAACATGTTGAACTATCGTTGTGTGAAAGGATTTTTGCTTTGGATCCGGGAACACGTCGAAAAGTCCGTTTCCTCAATCTCGGACGTTTTATACCGGGAGGTGGTGGGAAACAATGGTCGGCACCAGCCCCTACCTTGTATTGGCGTCGCGCCGTCGGTTCGGCCGGCCGTCTCGGTGCGCGGTCCGTCCGTGCGTGCTGCCGCGTCGGCCGCGTGCGGTCTGTCCGTGCCTTCGTGCCTGAGGACGCCGCTGCGTCGGCCGCGTGCGGTCCGTCGTTGCGTGTCGCTGCGCCGGCCCGTTCGGTCGGCCGTCTAGGTGCACGGTCCGTCCGTGCGTGCTGCCGTCGGCCGCGTGCGGTCTGTCCGTGCCGTGCTGCACGTGCCGTGTGCAGACGTCGTGCTGTGCTGCTGACGGTGCTGCGGTCTGTCCGTGCCGTGCTGCACGTGCTGTGTGCAGGCGTCGTGCTGTGCTGCTGCAGACGACGTCCTGCAGGTGCTGCAGACGACGTCGTGCCGGTGCTGATGGTGCTGCGGTCGACGTCGTGCTGTGCTGCTGTGGACGACGTCCTGCAGGTGCTGCGGTTGCTGCAGACGACGTCGTGCAGGTTCTGCGAACGACGTCGTGCAGGTGCTGCGGTCGACGTCGTGCTGGTGCTGCGTGCGGCAGATTTTCACCCCCCGACCGACCCCATTATTTTTCGAAACTAATGCACGTCCAATGCATTGAAAACATGGGAAACATGTTGAACTATCGTTGTGTGAAAGGATTTTTGCATTGGGATCCGGGAACACGTCGAAAAGTCCGTTTCCTCAATCTCGGACGTTTATACCCGGGAGGTGGGAAACAATGGTCGGCACCAGCCCCTACCTTGTATTGGCGTCGCGCCGTCGGTTCGGCCGGCCGTCTCGGTGCACGGTCCGTCCGTGCGTGCTGCCGCGTCGGCCGCGTGCGGTCTGTCCGTGCCTTTGTGCCTGAGGACGCCGCTGCGTCGGCCGCGTGCGGTCCGTTGTTGCGTGTCGCTGCGCCGGCATGTTCGGTCGGCCGTCTCGGTTCACTGTCCGTCCGTGCGTGCTGCCGTTGGCCGCGTGCGGTCTGTCCGTGCGGTGCTGCACGTGCTGTGTGCTGACGTCGTGCTGTGCTGCTGACGGTGCTGCGGTCTGTCCGTGCTGTGCTGCACGTGCTGTGTGCAGGCGTCGTGCTGTGCTGCTGCAGACGACGTCCTGCAGGTGCTGCAGACGACGTCGTGCGGGTGCTGACTGTGCTGCGGTCGACGTCGTGCTGTGCTGCTGTGGACGACGTCCTGCAGGTGCTGCGGTCGCTGCAGACGACGTCGTGCAGGTGCTGCGGTCGACGTCGTGCTGGTGCTGCGTGCGGCAGATTTTCACCCCTCGACCGACCCCATTATTTTTCGAAACTAATGCACTTCCAATGCATTGAAAACATGGGAAACATGTTGAACTATCATTGTGTGAAAGGATTTTTGCATTGGGATCCGGGAACACGTCGAAAAGTCCGTTTCCTCAATCTCGGACGTTTATACCCAGGAGGTGGGAAACAATGGTCGGCACCAGCACCAACCTTGTATTGGCGTTGCGCCGTGGGTTCGGTCGGCCGTCTCGGTGCACCGTCCGTCCGTGCGTGCTGCTGCGTCGGCCGCGTGCGGTCTGTCCGTGCCTTCGTGCCTGAGGACGCTGCTGCGTCGGCCGCGTGCGGTGTGTCGTTGCGTGTCGC
>JAPQWN010000090.1:0-62500 GCA_028538565.1 Umbellularia californica | reverse complement strand
TGCAATAGCTTCGGTTAGAGCAAAGCCCAAAATGGCATAACCAAATGATTGTTTAGCCAATGATGGATTTCGCGCCACGGAATGGATCGAGGAACTAAGGACGTTTCCAATACCGACAGCTGCTCCCGCTGAAGCAATTGTAGCTGCTCCGGCACCCATTGATTTTGCACCTTCTAACATCTCGAGTCGAGAATTCTCGTCACGCTTTTCCGTAGCTCTTTCCTGGATTCCTCGTCGATTCCTCTTCCCCACGTTCCTTTTATCAAAGAATGGAAATCCAATTTACTAAGATTTCAATCTTCTTATTCACTATCACTAGAGGATGTGACCCCCTCCTCCAAATAAAAATGGGTATCCAGCGCATCCTTTGCCCTTAGTGCCTCCACGAACCACTGGCTTTGAGTTCCAAACTCATGTAAATTATTAAGAACCTCAGAGATTCTATTTGGATCCGTGGAACCCCCCAAAATGGCATCCGTGATATCAAAAATGGCGGATGAATCCTTTAGTGGATTCCCAGTTTGGGAGAATAGATCCCGCAAACGCTTATTGAGGGCTTCACTAGACGATAAGAGTTGCTCTCTCGGGTCGGGGTGCTGACCATGATGGTGAGATTCCTGGTCTCCCTCTTGAAGAGGCGGCGCATCCAAAATGGGTTGGTTAGAGTTGTTACTCGCCGAGCTTTCCGCAGGCGGAACAACCCCTACCCCGACGTTCTTATTAGCGGCACCACCACCATCCAGTTCAGCCGCAGGAGGTTGGGGCTGCAGAGCTGGTAGTAGTGGCGCTTGATTGACTCCCGAGCTTGATGCACCGGAAGCTCCTGAGGCCACCATCATGTTAGCCAGAGTGACCTCGTCAAGAAAAACTTTAAAAATAACTGCCAAAAGGATACCTCCCGTACACCCGACCCTCTTTAATAAAAAGGAGAGTCCTTTTCCGAGGATCAGGGATTCCATTTTCATGAAAAGGAGGTTCAAATCCAAACCCAGGATGAGACAAACAAAAGAAAAAACAAAACTCAAAGCGGATAAAAGCAAAAGCTTAAAAAAGAAAGTCATAGAACGCGCTTATGCACGATTTCCCCCAAAAGGGGCTTGCTTCGCCACAAAGGGGCTATGGGAGTTGAACCCAATTCTGTGCCACGAACCCCCACTTTGAAGGAGCAAGAACGAAACTAGAACGCGGAATTCGCTTTCTTTCTTTATACGAAATTCTCTTTCTTCATCATCAATCGAATCACTGTTCGCGACCCAGGATTCTATTTTATCATCAATCCAATCACCGTTCACGTTTTTTCTTTTTCTTATCAATGAATAGATCTCTTTACTTGTACGACTTAGATGTCTCGTATTGATCGATAAAGTGATTGGATTGATGGGATTTGGTAAACTACTTATAATATCGATACTGATGAGATCGATGATATCGATTAGATTGATATTGATATTAGAATCTTTCTTCTTAGAACGTATCGATTTGACCTCATAAGCGGGATCACCACCTAATAGCATGTTGCCACCAGAAACAGAACCTATTATTTCTTCCAGAGAATCTCCTAATTGTTCAAGAGCAACTAGAAAGAGATTCTGTAACCAGACAGAAAGAATGAAGTTCAGGTGGTTCCAGAAGAAGTTTTCGCAAATCAATCATGTATGATGGAATCATCATTTGATCTTTTCTAACTCTGTCTGTGACTCACTAGAGACTTGGGAAACCAAGAGAAGATGTGTACGCACGATATATCAAGCAACAAGAAGAAGGAAAAGGTCTGGCGAATTGGTTCTCTCGAGCATTTGGTGATCTCAGATCCATATCAATAGAACGGTCATTCTTTCGATGAATCATTTCTTCGGACAGAAAAGATTCTGTAAACACTGACTCGAAATCTCACAACAATGATTTTGTGGAAGAATCGCCCGAAATTTTTTAGGAATTGACCATGATCTGATCCATGCAAAAGCAAAATCTCATGCAAAAAAAAATGGATACTTATTTGATTTATTACTGCTACTTAGTATTCGTATCAGCAATGGGTCTGAAGAAGTCTCTAAAAGGATGAAATTGAGATATTTGCACCCTGTCGAAGTAAGGAACCATGGCATGTTTGGAACAGATTCCATTTTGTTTGAGAGATTTGAAAAAGCACTATCTCGTTGAAAGGTTCTATAATCTGCCCTTTCTCAACGCATTTCTTTAGACAAAGATTCCTTTCCTCTTTCCGGTCAATATTTCTTCAAACATGGAGTTTGAATCAAACCCATGTTTGAATTGAAACTGATATACTGATGCAAGTGATTCCCTTCTGAATAAGATAGATGAAGATCCGAAAGAGGCTGACAATAAGTTCTTTCAAAATTGACTATTTGTTCAACCTAAGAATAAACCAGAAATGTCTGCGATCGAGTCAAGAGCTCGCTTATTATAGGATCGAGTTGGAAAATGGAAAGAATTTCAAAAGTTATACGTTTCGTCACCACTTTGTGGAAAATCGTTAGGTATAAAAAAATTTTATACCTTTGACTCGGGCCAAAAAAAGTGTTTTTCTTTTTTTACCTCCTCCTTGATCTGCAGGAGGTAAAATTTCGGTTGCAGTGAATGTTTTTTTTTCGGTATAACAAGAACAGAATCACGCTCTGTAGGATTTGAACCTACGACATCGGGTTTTGGAGACCCACGTTCTACCGAACTGAACTAAGAGCGCTTTCTTACGACAGGAGATACAGCTGTAAAGAAAAGGAAGGATGATTTTTGTACCCGCATGCATATAGTCTCATTCAACTACAGATTATGTCCAATTTGAATCGATCTCAATTGATCCCTCGTTACTGCCCATAGGAGAAGTAATAGGTAGGGATGACAGGATTTGAACCCGTGACATTTTGTACCCAAAACAAACGCGCTACCAAGCTGCGCTACATCCCTTTTTTTATTGTTGTACAGTGTCATTGTAGAGATTCCCTGTCTTGTTTTCCACATCGTTATTTCCTCCATCTATATACAATTTTTTTTTCTTGCCATTTCTTCTTTTTGGTCTCATAAATCTATTTTTATATATATATATATATTTTATATATAAAAAAATAAAAAAAATATACTCATCATCATCCCGCCGCTCCTACCAACGATAATAGAAGTTTCGAGGGTTTCCCGATAGAAATATTTGCATGCGAGAGAGATCCCAATTCCGTGTATCCGGTTAAGCAAGCCCTGCCGCCAGCTTCCACCCATTCAAGAAGGTCCTGATCCGAGTGTTTAATAATTACTGCATGCGTTATATATACAGGGAGAGAGGGGAGTAACCCAGCTACGTTTGCTCCCATTCCAAGGCTCCGATGATTGGGCTAATCGATTACTCTCCTATGCCTGCCTGAGGTATCGATGGGATACGAAGCAGAACTGGACGGAGGGGATGGAACTGCCGATCCTGGAAATGACAAGGGCTTGGGGAAAGATGCTATGCTTGAGTAACCGGAAATTGTTGGTGACGAAGAAAAGGCTTGCAAGCATAGGAATTGATAACCGAATTCTTTCATTCCCCCCAGCCGATGTGCTAGATCAGATTCTTCTACTCCTGCTGATGCCCCAACCAACTCCATTTCCTTTGCTTCCGAGGGTTAGGATCAAGGGTTGGTCGAGCGAGCTTGAGCTTCCTCACTCGGTTCTTCTGCTCCGCTCCGGAGATCGGGATTGGGATTGACGAATGGATGGAATGATTGGCACGGAGAGACGGATGTGCTCTAGTTGCTCGTTCAATGATATGACGTATATGTAGTTGATACTACTACTCAATTCGATCTGTATACGGGGCCCCCGTGTAAGTCAGACTTCTACTGAAAGCTTTCGAATCAACTCAACTATACTATTCAACAACTGAACTTTAGATACTTCTTCCGCGATTCAATGAATAGTTTCATTGAGTTGACTCTTGGAAAAGGGGTTGTTGAAATACTACTCATCAACCAGTATAGTCTATTTCAATCCGTCTTCACCAATCCCTCCTGATGATTCCAAGTTATTGAAGACGAAACTCGAACTACAAACAAATTATTCGAGCCCCTCTTCAATCGGCGGCGTCAGACTTTGCGGGCTGCTCGTCCCTTCGCGTCGACAAGGAAACCGTGGACGACAATGGGTTTAGAATAGAACGAAGACCCTCGAGAACTTCTCCCGGGCCGGCCCCCCGAGGAAATATAGATTTCATACATGAAATTCCTTAGAAAACATGGATTTCCCGGCCCCGCCGCCCTTGTTCATGCCATGAATTAAAAGCTCAACCCTCTTACATTGCAATAAAGCATTTCTTTATCAATTCCACATCGGTAAGGGGAGGAGCGGAGGAAGGGATACTGATCGCTTCACTAGTTCTTTCAGGGGGTTGGCTGGGGAGGCCTTGACTTCAGATGTCCCGACAGAAATCCGCCGAGAAGACACCATGAGGATGGGATTTCGTGGCCCCTATCTTCTCTATATGGATTCACTCAAGGGATCGGAAGTGGGGAGAAGCAACCGGTTCCTCTATCTACACCGGTTCTCTTTCGACGCGTCGTAGGTCGAGTCTATGCAATGGAGGAGCTGCTTTAGACAACTTCCCCTTCCTCCGGATCCGGCATTGAGCCGTCAAGACAAGAAGAGCCAGCCTTCTTGCTTCTTCGGTCCAGTTACCCTCCGGGAGAATTCGGATCATACCCCTCCAATCCATGGGGATAGATGTAGACGCGGTGATAAATGAGTCACAGAATTCGCTATCTGAACCTTCCGTTCAGTTTGTCACGGTTTCATCCGTGGTGGGGGAAGAAGCAATTCCAACATATTCCGTTGCCACCTCCCAAGCCTTTCGGAGAGAGTTGGAGATGGCTGAAACGCGCTTCACCTTAAGAGAGAGACTTTATCTTGGTGATCGGTTCATCGGCAACGACAGATACGTGCGATCGAAACATTGCTAATAATATACCACCCCCTGCCGGAGGGATCAGTTTGACCGGGGCTCAAATCAGACTTCGCCGAGCAATGATCAACTTAGGACCTCCATACGTAAACTCGCTAGTCGAAAGAAAGACATCGCCCCTCTTCAATCGGCGCCGCGGTTCCCTCCATCCGATCGATAGTGAGAGCCAATACCTCCATGTGCCTCTACTGTTCGTCCTGGAGCAGCACCGAAGAACTTCATCCCGGCGCATCAACTGATCCTTGAATGACTAATCCCTGGCTAGGGAAGACGGGGGATGGCCGCTTGGCCAACTAGAACAAATGCACCCTCCCTGCTCATCAACCTCGCGCCGCCGGGCGCTTTTCGACCCTGAGGGAGGGGAATGATGGCACCTCCTCACATCAAGTTGTTATTACGGAGATGAGAGGGGTTAGCCATTCGTTTTCTACCGAGGTCGGGGTTTTCAGACAAATCAATCATTGAAGGGCTAGAAGCCGGATCGCTCACTCATCCATTTCTGCTTCTCCCAATGGGAGGTCGACGCGTGGAGCCGGGGAGGCGGATGGGACTCTATTTCGACGGCTTCAGGTCGAGCCCCCCTCCCTTCAATAATGTAGAAGGATCACAAGAGTCGCCTTTCTCCCAACAGAATTCTCAAACAAAGTATGGATTGGGTGGGTTCTTTCTATCTCCCGGAGGGAGGGGATAGTCAGTGTTTGGTTTTGGGATAAAAAGATGATTGCTGAAACTGCTAACAGGGAATGGCCAGCCGCAGCAATGGAAGGTTGCCCAACCGCGTATATGTTGGAAGAAAGTCATCTGTATCGTTCCATTACCCATTCCTTAGTCAAGTCACTCAACAATTGTATCCCTCTTCGATTCTAGAATGATCCACGTACACTGCTCCCTTCTCCCTTATCCATGTTCTAAGGTATCGATTCGGGGATAGACCTTAGGGCTTTCCTGGTAGCGTATGCTTAACTCCGACCTTCCCATTCCCGTCCGGGTATGAAACCTCCAAGTATGGTTATGCTCCGAGCAGACCAGCAGATATGATGGATGGACCTCCCCGTCGCCCGAAGAAGCGGTCGATCGAGTAGGTAGAAGAGGTTAGCGCATGCTCGTAGTGATTGCCTCGGATAGAGGAGAATAGATTGGTACGTTTTCCCGGATATTTGGCCCACCAATGACTACCTACTCCCGCCCGGTGCCTGAACCTTGCTCGTTTACATCCGGGAGAGAGAATAAGAGAGAATAGGGATAGACCCGAACGAAAGAGAAGGAGTTCCTATGGCTAAAGCTGGTCACCTTTGCATCTCGAAGAAGGGGATGGCACCCCTGCTTCAGGTGGTCACTTCATATTATTCTCCTGAGCCGGTGGGTTGGGTGGGGTAAGAAGGATGTTTCATTGATCAATCAGGGAAGAGCTGAACCCTACCCCTGAGGAGAGGAATAGGGCCTCTCACGCCTAAAAAACCAGAATAAAAGCCTATGACGGTGTGCCTTTCATACTCCTCTATACGCCCCGGTATCTAATACTCGAATATACGCCTTTCTTTAGACGGCTCACGCTTCTGGCCTATATCTGTGAACCAGATAGAAGTTTCGATTGGAATAGTCCCCCGTTCCTCAATAAGAAGAATTCCTTTATTGATAGTCGGTGGTGACTCGTTTCGCGAGGCTCCACTCGCCTTACCTTAACTGACCGAGGGCCAAGGGAAAGGTGCTTTTTTTTTGGGGTAGTCGAATCAATAGGAGTTGATATGAGAGTAGTTATTTCGATAGAAGTCATCCGATAGGAGTTTGTATTGGAATAGTCTCCCTTCGAATACGTTCCTTAGGAAGGTCCCTTGAGTGTCGTGGTTGGGTGCCCATCAATGTTGAAGAAATCAACCTCGCTTTTCTCAATGAATTGAGAAAGAAATTCAGGTTTGGGATGTTTATCAATCAATTCTGGGGCCCCCTCCCAGGGCATTTCGGGCGATATAAGGCGCTGCCGGAAGTGGAGTAAGCAAGGAAGCTCAAGCTCACTCGACCAACCCTTGATCCTAACCCTCGGAAGCGAAGAACGGTTCTCTCGTCGGATTGATTGATTGATCGTCCCTCGTGCCTGGGAGTTGAAGCGCTAGTTCCGCTTTCTTTCCATCCCACCGGCAATCAACCGTCCCTCTTTCTCTGAAGAAGCTATCGGTTTTTGGCTGAGGAAGAAAGGCCAACCCCGCACCACTAGTCACCCGCCTCCGAATCAAATCTTAGAGATCGGCCTACCTCTCCCGCCCTTCGCTGAATGAATGACACCCACCCGAACCCAATTCCTTCTGAAGCGAGACCAACCCCACCATCGAATGACGTGTGTTGGGGCGCCTTCCTGAAATCAAATCACTTCCTTCTTCGGACCGCATTTGAAGTGAAGAATTCGTCTTGTTTAAGCTTCCTTATGTGAACGTGAACGCCCCTCTGGAAGAAGAGGAGTGAACTGATAGAGATGGATAAACGGCTTCAAGGAGTTCTCACTTCTGGCCACACCAACCCTTTCAACTCCGAGGTTTATTTCTCAATCAACATCGATAAGGGCCCTCCCACCCCTGGAGGATCTCAAACTGGATTACAGACTTCTCCAACAGGCGAGAATGCTGGTCCCGAATCAACTATTGGTTCCGGATCGGGGGAAACCACTGACTTTGCTACTACCTCCACTGGGTGGTCAATCAAAGAAATTGGCGAAACTGCTGCTGGATCTTCCGCACTGAAACCGAAATTGCTGCTACTTTGATTCATATGCTGGTTGTGAGTCAAATGCGACTTCATAGACGGGGAGAACCAACCCGGCCAACCTACCAGGTTAGTTGCTCGGATGACCAACTCATGCCCGTCCCCCGCGTTACCTAAACGTCAGTAGCATGTTGGCGTGGAGCTGGCGATCCACGGCAAAAACGCTTGGGGGCTCTATGAATTAAATTTCCCGGCCCGGCCCTTACTGACAATTCCAATTCAATTCCCAATTCAATTTTGTTTTTCCCAATCTCTCTATGTTGACGAAGGGAAGAGAGTCTCGAACCTGGCCGGTTAAATGTGAACAGTCAACTAATATAAAGGCAATATCTTAGTCGAAGAGTCTCTATCCGCTGTGGATCAATGGGCTATAGTGAAATGGCCACATTCCCGATCCAATGCTACTGATCCAGGATAGTTTACCGGGTAATGGGGCAACTGATGAACCAATTGGTTCAAGATCAACCACTTCCATTGCTGAGTCGACGAAGCCAACTGGCCCAGATACTGGCTTAGATGCTGCTACCTCTGCCGCTGGTGATATCTCCGCCCTTTTTTTTGGTGGTGCTCTTGTTGCCTTCTCCGCTGCTGATAGTTCGACCCGGTCAACTGGATATGACACTGGATCAGATGAGTTCATAGAAACCGGGTCAACCGCTGGTGTTACCACCGTTGCAGAACCGCATTTCGATCTTTATCTATCACTTCAACATAAATAACCAGGACGGGTCCCGGTCCTGCCACTTCTTCCTCTGATGCTTTTCCCGCCGTCTATACCTTTTATTGCTTTGCTCCTGCGACCGGCGCCCGCGCTAATGCTAATGGTGATCCCCAGGCCCCATAATCCGGAGGTATGCTCCCGGCAATGGAAGTATATCTGCGACTGGAGAATCTGTGTATGGATCTGGAAATGGATCTAGAGACTCCCTCCGAAGAATGGATCTGCTACCCTTTCCCGTCCTGTCATCCGGCAAAACATGAGGTTTAGCTTATAAATGTGTTGGTTGGAGCGATGGGATTTGTTTGATTCCCATTGCCTGCTGCCTCTTCAATCTATTCCCCCGCTACGGGCCCCTGCTTGCCTTGGTCCTCAGTCAACGGGATCGGGGACTGGACGTCTATAACTAACTATCCCGCTTTTGCTCTAAGAAAGACAGATGCCTATGCGGGATCATTATGAAAACAGGTTACGGGGCCTGAAGCGGAAGCGGCTATCGAACTGTCGGGGGGACTGGATCAATCAAATCAACTACTCGGTAAACCGGATATCGAACAGGCACTTTTATTTGACGAGATAGTGGCGGCTATGCATCCCCATTTGCAATGGGAGGATATGAAACTAGATTTTTAATGGGTACTTCCATCCTTGCTTCTGCCCCCGTTGCCTCTGATAGCTATGCCCCCGCCTCTGTTTCTGTCTCTCTGACTCCCTTTTACTAATAGGGGAGCCTTACTAATAGGGATAGGGGCGCTAGCGTTTTGAAGCTGCAAGCAGCAAGCACTTGGGTAAAGTAAAGTGTTGCCGTTGCGCGCCTTACGTGATAGGGCAAGCAACGCCCCCTATTATGTAAGGTAAAGAAAGCAACGAGCGGAGCTTCAAAAGCGAAGCGAGCCAATCTGCAGCCGTTGCGCGCCTTCTATTGATAAGGCGCTAGCGCGTAGGCTTTTTTGAAGCTCCTTACTAGATAGGGCTATAACGTCAGGCGCGTTAGCCCCCGATCCAACTAGAGCGTAAGGGCTAGCGTTTTTCAGCTAGCCCTAGTCCTAGCCCTAGTATGTATCGACTTTGAAAAATGAAACAAAGCATGCCCACTATACAGGCTGGAAAAGCCCCTGCCTCTCCCTCATATCGACATCCTCGTTGATAATACAAGGGCTTTGAAGCCGTCACTAGATAGGGCCTTCATGGATGGCTTCTCGGGCTACAACCAGATACGGTTAGCAGAAGAAGATCAAACAAAGACCTCCTTCATCACGCAATGGGGAACTTACTGTTACCAAGTCATGCCGTTCGGATTTAAAAATGCCGAGGCAACCTACCACTTGTAGGGCTATGACAGCCATCTTCCATGACATGATGCATGTAGAGATGGAAGACTACGTAGATGATATTCTGGTAAAGTCGCGCGAAGATCACCTCGCGAGTTCTTAAAATGGTGTTTGACCGGTTGAGACGAGCTCCGGTTAAATCCCAAGAAGTGCGCCTTCGGAGTTTCATCTGGCAAGCTCCTGGGCTTCATCGTCAGCCGCCGAGGCATAGAAGGTCGATCCTGCCAAGGCCAAGGTAAAGCCCATTGTCGACATGCCCCCGCCGAGATCAGGGAGTTGAGAGGCCTACAGGGACGCATTCAAGCAATCCGAAGATTCATCTCTCAGCTAGCCTAGCCTCAAAATGCGAGTCTTTCAATCGGCTGCTCAGAAAAGGAGCACGAATCAAATGGGACGAAGAGTGCCAAGCAGCGTTCGACAGAATCAAGTCCTACCTGCTGCACCCGGTTTCCCCAACGCCAGGAAAGCCCCTACTGCTCTATGTATCAGCACTAGAGACGTCGGTAGTCTCAAATCCGTCCCTTCCCTCCGTCTCGTTTCGTAGGAATAGAGTAGTCCAAGTCATTGCTAGTATCACTGAAGGCAGCCAAGAGTCACTCAGGGCTATTGTACTACTCAGCTCGTTATAGTCCATTAGAGTGTTTGAAATCCCTGAATCCTGACTCTGTACGGAGCAGTAGGCTTGAGTTATAGTCCGTATCCGTACCGTACTACTTGCCTGGAGTAGGAAAGAGTGTTCTATCTGTTTCCTAGCCAGTCACAGGTAGTGCTAGTGTTCCTTATGGTTCGCAATAGTCACTTAGGTTTCTTTCTCTCCGTTCGCTATAGTCCATTAGTGGGTCTAAAGTCTAATCCTTCTTGTCCGGTAAGCAAGCAAGGCGAATGACCTTACATTCCGTCCCTTCGTCTCGCCACAACACAAGCTGTGGTATAATCTAATCTGTCTATACCTCACTCGGTTCAGTCAGTACAGTATTTGATGTTTGAGGCCTCGCTTCACTAAGTTCAGTCGGTTCCTCGTGAACTCCGTTAGCTAGGCGCAGGTCCTTCCCCCTCCTAGTAGTCAGTCCGTTCTCTCGGGGAGAAAGCCTTACTCTCGTTTAGTTCGAACGTAGCCCGCAGGAGCTTATTAGTAGGGGTTGTAGGGGCGACTTCCAGAGAGAATTACGGCGAGGGGAGACGAAGAGCATTCTTCACCAGGAATACCGACTTCACCAACCCCAGGCCCAGTAGGTTCGAATCCTGCTTTTATTGCCTCCCATCATCCCCATTACACCGCTATTATTCCCGTACTAGTTAGATACGCCCTCCACCTGCAATATATTTACCTGCGTGTATCCGGCTAAGACTCCGTTATCTCCGAATAGGTCCCTGTAGCCGAAGATAGTGATTGTGATAGCCTGTTCCTGTCTCCCCGACACGAGAACCCACCCAAGAGCGTATCATCTCTCCCTAAAAAGCTAACCCGGTTTTTCAGATCGAAAGGATTTCGGTTCGTTCTTTAGAGAGCTCCTTGTCACCGATAGCCAGATCCAGATGCTCGTGAGCGAGATCCATACCTTCGTTCTCGATCCAGTCTTTGATGCTCGTTACAAGAGTCCTTTCTTTCGCGAGCAAGATCGGGACCCGCAGCAGCACTAGTAGCAGGAGTCGATACAGCACCTTTAGTTGCCCCAGCGCCTGTTCCAGCGGCGGAGTAAGCATATCCAGTCCCCTGGACGAAGCACCAGTTTGTTAAGAACCACCAGCAGAGCTATCTTGTGGTGAGGGCAAGAGTGGCTAGGGTACCAGGCACGGAGGGAGAGGGAGGGTCAGAAACGAGTAGAAGGAAGAGAGCCCCCCCGGAGAAAGATCAGATAGATTGAGAACAATCTTCCGCTAGCAAGACTTCGGGAGTGACAAGTAGGGGCCCGGCGGGCTTCTTCGTTAGGGTTGACTCCTCGGTCCCTGAAAGGAAGGCTGGAAGACCTATGCTCATTCCAGTTGCCATTACCCACTGCGGAAACCCGGAAATACGGTGTAGTCAAGTCCCTACATCTCCGCGAACCCTTGCTTAACACCTCCCGCAAGATCCTTCAATCGCTTCCTTGCTCTGTCAGGTATATGCCCCTTCTCTTGTCATGCGTTCTCTCTCTTCTGTCCCGTTCTTCCTTCGGAGGTAAGGGCCAAATTGCTTTCCTACTGGTCTGAAGTACTCAATTAATAACTATTGCTATCTGTTCGCCTAACCTAAGAAGTCACTACTAATAGCTGTTCGCCTACTTACTAGACTCTAGTAGGCTACCTGAGCAGGAGAATTGATCCAGCTTGTGCCTCATAAAAAGAACTAGCAGGTTGGTGGTAGAATGATCAAAATCTAGAAAGCCCTCTCACTGGCCAATGATGTGGACATAACGTAACCACAGTTATGCCTGTTTCGGTCTTATCTCTATCTATAAAGAGCCAAACAGCATGAGTCTGACTATGTTAGATGGAATCCCCTGCATCCGTTGGATTGCAACAGAAGCGTTTGTAGTGCAACTTCAGCTGGTATATGGGAATTTCGATGGAACATGGACTCGTTAGTCACCCTTCATGATTGGGGTTGGCTGGCGAGGTGAGGTCTAAGCACCATTGTCACTGGCTTTCGACGGGGAGTCATAAAGCGATCGGCACATAGTCCCGAAATGACTGGTATGACACTCTGAGGCGTCCGATGCAGAGGTCCCTGAGCCAAATCACTCAACACCAAAAGTTTAAGTCGATGCTGGCACTTAAGCAAGCGTCGGGAGTGCTATTCCTGGCCCAATACCGCAAAGCATCATCGCACCATTTGATGGTGTTCTGGGGTGGACGGCCGGAGGATTTATTCTTCCCCTCAAAAGTTTCAGTATCGCTGACTCGATCAGGTATACCTCGCATAATCCCGGCCTTTCATAGAAGGATAATAAAGGATCGGGGTGAACAGGCTCCCGACGCTTGTTCAGTTCTATCTGTCTGTCTTTACGCTGTACAAGTTGATCATTTCATTTGACTGCGTAGAAACAGGCTTGATCTCTCCTCAATTAGCCCAGGCGGCTTCGCGGCTCCTTCTGAAGGGGTCGCGGAGATGGCCAGCCATACGGATAAAGTAAAAGGAGAGAGCGCTAGAGCTGTTGCGACGGTATGTTCCTGGTTTCGATCGTCAAGCCCTTCACTTAGGGTTGGACTTTCGGCCTTCGTGGTCTGCAGGACCCAACACCTATGACGAATCCCTTAAGGGAGGCAGTTGGTGTGGATCGGTCAGCAAGGCATAGGAAGCTTTCTATGTTTCAAATACAGCCCTTCGACGCTACCGCCTTCCTAACTCTCGCGGATCCCGAGAGACTTAGGGAGATGGTGGATACATGGTTTCGAGCTCGAATCGTGTATCCAGGGGAACGGGTGCTTCCCTCTTCAGAAGGCGGTAATGTGGCTTGCTGGCTGCTGAACACTCTTGGTCAATCTGCCATGGGCCGGAACCACTCACCGGTAGGCCTGAGTGTGGCCGCCTAGGAGTCAAGCTCGAGGGAGCGGTAAAGGTGCGGATCTCCGCCATCCCCACTCATTTTGCTCAGGCCTTTGTGAGGCCTTTGCACGATTGGGCGATGGGGGTGTTGTCTCATCTACGTACCGATGGTACTTTTCATCAGACACGCCCCTTGCGATACATCTGCGGCATACGAAATGGATTCTCATATGACTCCGCTACCGATTCTCTTCCAGTTGTTCTCACTCCGGGTCTTTTGGAGGCCCTGTTTGGGAACCACTTGGCTGAGTCATGGGTGTGGTTGCTCGTACACGCCCCTTTCCGTGATCCCACCTATTTGGTTTGGGAAGCGAGAAGAAGGCGAACGTAGTATGGTTTACCCGTGGGCAGCCGCTCGGGTTCTACAGCTCTTGGCCTATGTTCACACTTACGCTTCATATGCTGGTGTGGCTGTCGGCTGAGAGGGTGTATCCGCGAGGACGGTTTCTAAACTACGCGATGCTCGGTGATGATTTGGTCATTGCCGACCAAAAGGTGGCTACAGAGTACTGAGACATCTGTGCTCAATGGGAGTGAAGGATATCACAACATTATCAAAGTCTGTAATCTACACGACAGGATGTCTGGACTTTGCGAAGAGGTTCGTGTGCGCGTGCGGGGAGCAGGATTTCAGTCCCATCTCCTCCCGAATGCAACGCACCCTTCTCCACTCTGTTGCAGCTCTGGTCTTTTCTAAGGTACAGAGTATAGTCGGAAGACTACCTCTCTACCTTACGTATCGTTTACGGGGCGCGTCGTACAGAGTCTTTGGCGCAGCCGACCGCCTCAAGTCGAAACGGTGGCGACGTCACTTTCTCTGTATGTTCTGGCGTATATCCCTTACCCGTCGATTTTTTGTTGGCTTTCGGGGATTGCTGACCGCAGAGGAGCGGGGTGTTTTGAGGGATTTCATTCTCGAGAAGTGACGTCCAAAAGAGTTTTTTCAAAAAGAAATAGATGGTCTTCGCCCTGAGGATGATGCGGAGGATATTCTTGATGTGATAATACGGGTGTCAAAGCACTACCGAGTACCTGAAGTGGTACGCTAGTGCGTGGTCTAGTTACGACATGTCCTTCGAGGACCTCTTGTCTCCCCCAGTCGTACCCTTGGGCATTGGCCAGAATCGTAAGGAAAAGTGAATCTTACGCTATGGTCTAATGTTTAAGTGTTACGACTTGGTGAGAACTCGAAAACCGCCTTTATGTTTGGGTGCGGTTGGAGAGGCGAGATCTGAAGGTGTGCGGGATTTCGTCCTCTAAGCCATGGTGGTGCGCGTGCGCCCTTGGTTCAACATGTGGCTAGAGTACGTATCCTGGTACACGCGTCTAGTTTCGGATGACTCGATTTCGATTGAGGAGATTGGATCTCCCCCGGTTGTGCCCTTATCTTTCGCTCGTAGTCGGAAGAAGGTAATGATCTTCCGTGACGGGCTATTGTTCAGGTGTGACGACCGAGTGAGAACGAGTCCAGTTCTTTCTGGGTTGGGAGTGTTGGATTCGTCATCTTCTCAATGATCGCGTATATCCCCGGAAAGGCTAGTTTACTCAAGGGAGTATTGAACATTACTGGTATGAGACTCTGAGGCGTCCGATGGATGGCTCGGGTCCCCCCTGGACCCTCACCCGAAAAACAATGACTAGATTCAATCCCCCCTTCCTTTTTAGGAACTCAACACGGCCCCTCACTCTCCTAGAGCAAAGTGGCTTCGCACCTGGCGAGGTTGCTAAGCAATTGAATAACCTCTTGCTAAGTTGATTGAATAACCTGACTTAATGAAAGCAAGCCGGGCCATACGAGAACCGGCGTAACGATAAGCGCATACCTCCATTCTATATGCGTGCAGTGTGATCGAGTTCTTTCCTTCCGGGTTTGGAAGTGAGATCGACTCTTCAACTATCTTTCTTTCTCAAACAGCTATAGTGATTTCTCTATGGAATAGCCTTAGACTCAGGCCGGACTCGACTCTTGTGTCTAAAGACCCTATTTTCATAGCATAGGTCGAGTAGGTCAGGTAAACCCCCGAGACTCCCGAGCGTAACGATACCTATAATTAGAATCTATGCGAATTCTTTCCTTCCGGGATTGCCGGACCTGCCTCTCTCACTTGATTTGACGTGGCCTTTCTCCTTTCTTTCTTTTTGATTCCTTCCTTAGCTTAGCAACCTGACGCGCCAGGGGAATTCAACGAGTTGCGAGTTAAGGTAAAGCGAGTTCTTTCCTTCCGTTCCGGGAAGCCACTTACTCTCAAAGGCAGCAAGGTCTCGTCCCTTCTCTATTGTAAAAGCTTGATGGCAGTGGATGTCTCGGTTGATTTCCGCTTCGATAGACTCAGCCGGTTTCCTTCGCTTCGTCAACTCAGCGTTGCGGCTTCGCACCGTCAGGTGTAGTCCGAGTCCATAATGGAAGGCTTCGCACCGTCAGTTTTCTTGTTTGTTTCGCGGCGAAGGTAAGAACATGCTGGAAAACTAACCCCTTCCTTGCTTAACGAGCGAAGCGAAAGCGAAGCCAAGACGGCTAGCAGGAAGTCTTCATCCTAGGCCTCCGGAGCATACGACGATTCTTTCGCGAAGCGTTGATTTACCCCCTCTTTCTATCCTTCCATGTTGGCACACTATATACGTTGATGTCCATAGCACCACTTTCCGCTTCCTTTCTCTCGGCCGGCTTCGATCACTGCCCTCGATCGAGTCCAGGTCGGTCACTCTCAGTTGTTGTTTCTATACGATGATTCTCGCACACGATTCAGTCCGCCACAGAGATGGAGAGCCTTCTTATCCTTTTAGATCCGACCTCTCTCTTCCACTTTCCACTTTCCTAAGTTCGTGGTCATCAATATCTCTCACCGTCAGAACCTCGCATTTACGGCTTTCGCGGCTAAGGCCTTACTCGGATCGACTACTGATTCACGAAGAGAATCTTTCCATTTCACTGCCTTGAGCGTACTCCACCTTCTAGGGATCCGATCCGTCCCCTTGTCTATCATATCTATTCCTCTGGCTTGATTCTTTGCTCCTCCGGGATTCGTCTCTCGCTCACATGGTTCAATCTGCTCAGGTGCCGACAACACCCCCTTTCTCTCTCGCCCTTCCTTGATCAATGACTTGAAAGCTGCTGCAGCCCCACCTAAACTCAAAAGAAAAATGGACCGTCATCACAAGTATAAAGAAAGTGAGCTGAGGGGTTACCTCTAACGAGGGAAGCGAAGGGGCTGACTACCGGTGGAACCATCTTCGATAAAAATAGCCATAGAGCATGAGCGTTCGTCGCTACTACTTATAGCCTTCGCTCCGATACTGGTTACCTTCTCCTTCGTCGTCGCCCCTTCGTTACCTAATTCCCTATAAAGTTAGCTCCCTCACGGTAAGCCCATTAGACTAAGAGATATAGCGTGCATTAGCGTTCGCTAAGAGATTTGAGTGTAATAGAGTGACGACGGACTTATCTCCGGTGTCAGCACGTATGCTACGATCTCTTGTGTACTCTGTAGCCTCTCCTTGATTTTCAAAGATAAAGGATGTCACTGGTACTATGTCCCTGTCTTTGACTATACGTTTCAGAGGCGGGTCTTATCGTGTCTGTGGTGCTCCCCATCGCCCAAAATCAAGGCGGTGGTTACGGCACTTTCTTTGTATGCACGCTCCATCGGGAGTATTCCCTTTGCCAGTTGCTCTTTGGTTAGCATTTCCTGATTTAGGGATTCTAACTCCGGAGCAGCTAGGTGCGGCGAGGGCCTTCATCTTAGATAGGGTTAAGCCTGGACACTTTTTTCAAAAAGAAATGGATGGTCTCCGCCTGATGATGGTGACGAGATTATGGAACGCATGGTTTGACGCCCCTGGTTGACTATGTGGCTTCATTATCTTCGATGGTACTCTTCTGCTGTAGTCAATGATGACGTGTCGCTTGAAGAGATTTTGTCTCCACCTGTCGTTCCCGCTACTACTTATAGCCATCGCTCGATCCCGGAAGAAGGTAATGATCTTCCGTTATGGAGTGTTGTTTATGTGCTACGACATGTTGAGGACTACTCCGGCTCCTTTGTGTTTAGGGGAGCTCGATAGTAGGCAATCTCTTCGCGATTGTCTCTATGTTCTTAGTCCTCCTTCTTGGCGAAGAGGGAGAAGAGATGACCAGACTAGAAGACTCAACTCCGCTATTACGTTCGCTAAGCGATAACTAGTGGAAAGTATTGACCTTAGTCCAGTCTCTGTCCCTATGTTAAAGGCCATGACACATAGTGTTGCTGTCGCACCAGTTTTAGCTGACGCTCAGTGACCAATCGGTCATTGACTTATCTCTAACTTATAGATTGCGAGGCGCAGGCTATAGGGTGTGTGGTGCCCCTCTGACGACCTAAGTCAAAGAGATGGTTCCGCCACCTTCTAGTCATGCGGTCCCCTCATTAAGTCTTCCCTCTGCCGTCTGTGGTTATGGTTGGCTTATCCAGATCGACCAATGGTCAACTGTTATCACCAAGGTGTTGTAAGATGGATCATCCTTCAATCTCTTCAACCTAAACCCTTTCGAGAGAGTGAGGTCTCATTAATTAAGCCTCACTGGAGGGATGCCGGTCTTCTGTGCGAGCGTATTTGCTATAGCCCCTTGGCTATCTCAATACTGTGAGTACTTAGATTGGTACTGGAATGTAGCTTGTAATTACGCTACACCACTGGAAGTCTTGTTAGATCCACCTATTGTGTGCTTGCGCATCAAGCGTACCGAAGTCACGAGTCATCGTTTTCGTTACGGTTTGCTGTTCAAGTTATACGATAGATGGATAAAAGAAGACGTCCCAGGGATATTCACTCCTTTTGGGCATCCTCTCTATCAATACGATTTCCTTTGGAAATCCCCAGTCGAAACTTTTCTTGGCGAAGAATCGTTTTTGTTTGCTCTAACATAACTAATCTAATATAGTCGGCCAAAAGCTCATGGGGAACCGACGATTCTGATAGTTTAGACCGTTCGAGATTGGGTTGGTGTATATATAACATAGAAAGTGAGGGGTCAGGAGAGAGAAGAGAGGGAGTACGCCCGGTTCACCAGGTTCTACCACTGCAGGGCCCAATCATACTCAAAAGAAGAGTTTGATCCTGGCTCAGAACGAACGCTAGCTATATGCTTAACACATGCAAGTCGAACGTTGTTTTCGGGTCAAGGTCAAGCCGACCTTCTCCAGCAAGAAGCGTATGAAAAAAGCAAGGAAGGAGAGTGTTCACATGCCAAAGTTAGGCTTGCAAGTACGTCAAAGCGGATCAGTCAGTGACTAATTGGCTCAGTGTTGTGCGTTACCGGAATGGTTCACCGTCAAAAGAACATCACCTGTAATCAATCAATCAATCAATAGGAAGAGGAGTCGTTTTATAGTCAGTAGGGAACATGTTGACTAAGTTCATGCCACGACGATCTATATGGAAGGGCAGTTTTGTTGAAGCATTCCTGTTGAGAATGAAGAAGAAAAGAGAGAGTCTTTTGAGCAGATCCAGCACCACTCACTACTATACTGAGATCCTTCTTTCCGTAATTTCGGTCCTTTTTCAATTATGGGTGTATGCTGGTATATACCAATTACTGGACTTCCTGGGTCTTTCAATTCCAATTCCTATCATCATCGTCGCAGCTTGCGAGTTTGAGGAGGATAAGGAAAAGGAAGATGAAGTCGATTTGAATTTGACTTTGGCACCGCCTCGAAGCTCGGGGGAATGTTTCGCCAGATCTCACCTCTTAGAAAAAGAGGGTCACTTTGGTAGTATTGTAGCCAGCAATGGGGCTGTCGGCGGCGAGGAGGTCAATTCCAGAAGAGGCATGGACACAACTCCCCTTATCGAGCCAGACCGAGCTTGACGCTCTAACCCTCATCTGGCGTACCCGTCGAAAGAGCCTCTCAAGGAATTTTACTCCATTCAAACCCAAAGTGGGAACCCGCTAAACGAGCTCTTTGAGGAGAATGACTCTTCCCTTAAAAGGGACTATCTCATCGGTAATATAGTTGATGATACATGCGAGGAAGGACATCAATGAGCTCCAACGGATCTTCCGTGATCTCAAACAAAAGGGGACCCATAGCTATTGGTATGAGCGTGCCCTATCTATGTTGATAGGATGGGAACAACAAGAGGAATCTGGAATAGAAACGGAATCAGAAATGGAAACGGATTAGTTAGGTAGACCTAAAGCAAGACGAAAAAGGGGGATCAAAATGTCCCATCAATAAAGTGAGGGCTTTCCGGACCTTCCCCCTTTCAGAACCACCCTCACTCCCCCTTTTCAATAAGCCCCGCTCCCTAACCTGACTATAACGGGGGGGCCCCTCTCTGATAAGGAAGGAAACGAAATAATCTCAATTTTACGACAAATCCGGTCCGATGGCTGTTCTCCACTAACCACAAGGATATAGGGACTCTCTATTTCATCTTCGGTGCCATTGCTGGAGTGATGGGCACATGCTTCTCAGTACTGATTCGTATGGAATTAGCACGACCCGGCGATCAAATTCTTGGTGGGAATCATCAACTTTATAATGTTTTAATAACGGCTCACGCTCCTTTAATGATCTTTTTTATGGTTATGCCGGCGATGATAGGTGGATCTGGTAATTGGTCTGTTCCGATTCTGATAGGTGCACCTGACATGGCATTTCCACGATTAAATAATATTTCATTCTGGTTGTTGCCACCAAGTCTCTTGCTCCTATTAAGCCCAGCCTTAGTAGAAGTGGGTAGCGGCACTGGGTGGACGGTCTATCCGCCCTTAAGTGGTATTACCAGCCATTCTGGAGGAGCAGTTGATTCAGCAATTTCTAGTCTTCATCTATCAGGTGTTTCATCCATTTTAGGTTCTATCAATTTTATAACAACTATCTCCAACATGCGTGGACCTGGAATGACTATGCATAGATCACCCCTATTTGTGTGGTCCGTTCCAGTGACAGCATTCCCACTTTTATTATCACTTCCGGTACTGGCAGGGGCAATTACCATGTTATTAACCGATCGAAACTTTAATACAACCTTTTCTGATCCCGCTGGAGGGGGAGACCCCATATTATACCAGCATCTCTTTCGGTTCTTCGGTCATCCAGAGGTGTATATTCCCATTCCGCCTGGATCCGGTATCATAAGTCATATCGTATCGACTTTTTCGGGAAAACCGGTCTTCGGGTATCTAGGCATGGTTTATGCCATGATCAGTATAGGTGTTCCTGGATCTCTTGTTCGGGCTCATCATATGTTTACTGTGGGCTTAGACGTTGATACGCGTGCCTACTTCACCGCAGCTACCATGATCATAGCTGTCCCTACAGGAATAAAAATCTTTAGTTGGATCGCTACCATGTGGGGAGGTTCGATACAATACAAAACACCCATGTTATTTGCTGTAGGGTCCATCTTTTTGTTCACCATAGGAGGACTCACTGGAATAGTCCCGGCAAATTCTGGGCTAGACATTGCTCTACATGATACTTATTATGCGGTTGCACATTTCCATTATGTACTTTCTATGGGAGCCGTTTTTGCTTTATTTGCAGGATTTCACTATTGGGTGGGTAAAATCTTTGGTCGGACATACCCTGAAACTTTAGGTCAAATCCATTTTTGGATCACTTCTTTCGGGGTTAATCCGACCCTCTTTCCCATGCATTTCTTAGGGCTTTCGGGTATGCCACGTCGCATTCCAGATTATCCAGATGCTTACGCTGGATGGAATGCCCTTAGCAGTTCTGGCCCTTATATATCCGTAGTTGGGATTCGTCGTTTCTTCGTGGTCGTAACAATCACTTCAAGCAGTGGAAACAACAAAAGATGTGCTCCAAGTCCTTGGGCTGTTGAACAGAATCCAACCACACCGGAATGGATGGTACAAAGTCCTCCAGCTTTTCATACTTTTGGAGAACTTCCAGCTATCAAGGAGACGAAAAGCTATGTGAAGTAAAATCATCAAAAGGTCGCCGACTGCTACTAAGAACCTAACAGAACTTTTCAATAAGCCCCGCTCCCTAACCTGACTATAACGGGGGGGCCCCTCTCTGATAAGGAAGGAAACGAAATAATCTCAATATGACAAATCTGGTCCGATGGCTGAAAAAAGTGCTTTTTCCTTTTTTTTTAAACCTTTTTTTTTAAACCTTTCGTAAGATTCATTTTTTCGTGTTTTTATTTGTTAATGTTGCAAAAGTGTTTGGGCAGCTGTGACTTAGGATCACTTGTTGGTTTCCGTTTCTCTTTCAATAACAATTCCTTGGAATCAAGCTGGACCGAGGATTCTTTTGAAATCAACGTTCTCCTGGAATCTTCCTCCGCGGCGGAAGCAGCCCCTTCTTTTGGAGCTGGAGCGCAAAACGAAGAAATAGAAGCAGAGCTCTTTTCCCGTATACGGGATCTGGAAGCCCAACAAGCTCATGGGCTTCCACCCCAACTCAACGCTGGGGACTACGAGCGCCTGGTCAGGGAAAATTTAGCTAATTCGGTTAGTGTAAACCACTACCGGGAAAGGCTCTTTCAAGAATTGTTCGATGTAAAAATAATGCTTCTAAAAAGCGAGTTGCAAGATATGCTGGTTAACACGATGGTGGCCGAACCAAGAATCGACGTTATTTTGAATCTGTCGCCTTTCCAAGACATTCGTTCAGAGGCGTACGACTTTATCGAGCAGAAGGTTGAACCTGTCAGTTCGATGCGCCATGAGTTTGAAAGAAATATTTTAGAAGCCAGCCTAAAGCACTTTATTCAAGATATCGAACAAAACGGACCCCAATCTTTAATATTTCGGGAATTCTATTCCCACTTCACTGACGAGGAATTCCGCCGGTTGCGCGACCCATAAGACTCAAAATAAGGTTGGTTGTACCTCTCTCGATTGATAGAAAGACATTCGGGAGCTGGGAGGGCCTATCGTGAGGGGACTTTCTTTCACGGTAGGCGAAGGTAAAGCGGGATCAGCGGCGGGCTTACCTTCTCTTTTTCCTCTACTATGTCATAGCGTTACCCGGAGCTGCGGATCCCCTCATCATAAACAAACTACAAATAAAAAATTATTATCTTTCTTTGGGCGAGCAAGACCCGGAATGGATTAACTGGATCCGGGAGGAGCTTACTGAGAGAACGCCGAACGGCGAGCTCGCTCAAAGAATCCATGGGGTTATCACCATGGAGGAAACCTCCTTGAAAGGCAACGCGGTAATAGAAACCTTCAAACATCTTTATTATGGCAGCGGGGATGGGAACCTTGGTAGGAATTAAGGAGGGTTCTGGGCGGGTAGGTTTGATGCTAGCTCTGTTGCCTTGGCATTGGTTTTTATTCCTCGCAAAGGCGCCATCTTTCTTAAGTGAAAACGTGACTTTCATAGGCCTCTAGGTCTTTTACTGGTGCTCTGCCTGAAAATACGAGAATTTCGTTTTTGAGACCAGTGCGATAAATGGGCTTTTGAGACTCCGTTTTGTTAACAACAGGTACTGTTTCTGCCTTCACGGGTAAGGATCATCTGTGCTATGAGTTAAGGATCGTCTGTGCTATGAGTCTCTCTTCCTCATAGTGGTCTAAGGAACGGAGTCACTCTTCCTCAATAGTGGCTAAGGCACGAAAGTATGATCGATGATCTTCTGCTAATGCTAGCGTCTTTTTCATCTCTAATCTCATCTATGCTTCCGGAAAAAGTGTAACCTACCCGCTAATAATTAAATAAAGGGGCTGGCTGCTCTCCTCGATTTCAAAGAGAATTTAGTGGTCGATTTCATCACAAGCAATTAAGTGCCTTTTTCCGCTCTTCGATTTAGCAAAGAGTAAGCCCGCGCTCTCCTTAATTTCACAAAGAATTGAGTGGTTTTTGCTCCCCAATTTCGCATTTGAGCGGCTTTCGCTTCCCTTCTTTGAAATCTAGATCTTCTCTTTCTGTGTCTATCAATCTTCCTGCCCCAAGCCCCTGTTGTCTCTAGCGCTTGATTGTTTGATAGAGACCGACCTGCTTTCATAAGCACTTGTTGGCAAGTTCGGAAGAAGGCTTTGAGGGGAACTAACTCGATGTGGCTCCGGTTCAGTACTGCCTCTCGCTTAGAATCTCTTCCAGCTGAGCTGCACTAACAGGCTTACGTAAAGTAAAGATAATGTGACTTACTACATGCGAAAGCTTTTGCTTCTTCCTTTCCTTCTCAGCTCCTTCCTTGGAGTTAGCAGCGCAAGGGACAGAACTAAGGGATCCTTTCTTGACAACTTCCGCGAAAGATAGCACCGGAGCTCTCTTGTCCAATATAGGAGACAAGACAGACGAAATCCCTCTTTTCTCTATTCAAGTACTTCTTCCAAGACTTCTTTCTTTCTCATTCCTCGCTCCACCGCTTCTCTCCATTCTTTCTTGTCTCAGGGGGGCCTCATTCAATCTCGTATTGCAGAAAATCCAAGAATTTGAGGCTTCGGAAAAGGTGCTCGCACAGGCATGGTCTTCCAGTCTACTCTTTGGAAGAGAGTCAAAGAACCCGCAATTCCGAGGGAAGGAGCCTACTCGATTGACAAGCATAGCTTTGATAGCTGCTTTATTCGCCTGTGAACCAGGAATTGATTAAAAAATAGGAAGCGAGCCATAAGCAATGATAGGCTCCCTCCCATCCCTTTCTTTTCTTCTCCCCCCAACTTTATTCACTTCGCGGTAAACAGAGACTTTCCAATAGCCAGCAGGTCAAAGCCTTTTTTGGGGTCCAAGGGTGCCACCCCCTACTACCCAATTCCTGTCTCCGGAACTACGAAGATAGGTGACTTTCTGCGATGGCCCTCCACCTCGTTGGGAAAAGTGAAAGAAAATAACAAGCCCTAAACTAAATACCAACTAGCAGCTTATCAACCACCGAACACAGACTCATGTTGGCGATGCCATGGTCAAGTAAGAGGACGACCCATTCACCTCAAAAGACAAATATCGCCTCTCAAGTAAGCCAAACGATTGACGTCAAAGAAAAGGACCACCCACCCAGCAAAGAGCGAGGTCTTTCAGCCAAGTACTTCACAAAAAGAGTGGAAGGCGAAAGGCACTTAGACAACATTAGAGGAGATTTTCTGTACTGTATAAGTGGCTCGGAAGAAGAATCACGCCTCCAGTGGATTCTACTTCATGTGTGACTAGATAAGTCACAAGGCCTGTCGATGACTAAAGAATTGCAAGTGGACACCTCGCCTTCAAATCCCAACAATATCCGATGAAAGCTTCAGTTACGGATCACCTAGCCAAAGAATCCACATTTTATTGAGTTCCCTCTTCGATAGTCTCGAATTCCCTGGCCAGAAAGGGGTGAGAGAAAGGGCAGGAAGACCCTTTCGGGAGATGGAGAGCCGACCCACTGAGAAAGCGTAGGCAAAAGGTCGTTTAGTACTTCGCTAAAGAAAGAGAGACTACTTTCGAGCAACCGAACCATACTTATCTTCTCTTCTTTATTTATATATAGGTTAATTCCATTCGATCTATCAGATAGGACAAGTAATCTATCAAGCCATCAGGTTTCGATCTAAGATATAAGGCTAGCCCTCCCTACCCATTCCCTATTAGCTCTTCCTTAGTGAGTGTTAAACCTTCTTTAAAGCGTTATAACAAAAGTTTTCTACTTCCTAGCTTTCACGTGGCGAATTGAGATTGTCATTCTCTTCGCCTTCCCGAGTAGATGCTGAGAATCGTCCTTGCATCTATGAATCGTCTGTTATAGAATCGTCTGCTGTTGAGAGATTCAAGTAGATATTTCCGACTTAAAGATCTTAAAGATAGATAGCGGATGTTCCATTGAGAATTCCTTATATAAGGAAGAGTTCTGTCTTTGCTTTCGGGAAGCCTGTAGCACTGGACTTGCTTACCTTCTAAGAGCTATGAGGTTAGGATTGAGACAAAGAAGCAATAGCCACCTTGAAGCAAGGGATGAAGGAGAAGACTCTCATACAAAGTGTTCCTTGACACCCCGAATTCGTAGATAGGGCTTTTCCGGGTATGAATGGTAAGCGCTTCGAGCCAATTAAGTTCTCCAGCTCCCATCCCCTTTCATCCAGTGAAAGATGATTCTCTCCCTCTTCCTCATAGGATTCTTGCGCATCCTGAATAAAGTGCCCTAGGTTGCCTTCTAACAGAAGATTTTGAACATGAGAGCGTCAAGATCTTATACCAATGTAAAGGAAAGCATATCTGTAACGGTAGAAGCCTCCGTCAACCTAACATTTCCACGTTTTAGAGGAATTAGATCAGCCTAAGAGTCATTCCTCTGTTTGCTCTTGATGCAAGGAATCGTCTGTTGTCCCTTCTTCTTTGACACCGAATCGTCTGTTTTCAAGGGGCGTAGCGGGTAAGAAAGTCATCCTACTCCCACTAAGACCAACTAATCCACTGCTACTAGCACTAAGGCTAGTAAGACTAAATCCGTCTATTGGGAACTAGAGGAAATATAGACTACACTTAGTGTAACAGTCAAGCAGGAAAGCAGGAAAGTAAGAAAGAAAGACATAAAGCAAGGGAATCAGGTAATCCTACTGCTACTAAGACTACTCCGTCTTAGAGCTAGGAGTTAAAGCGCGGCGTAACGGGGGTTGTCAGCGTAACAGCTGGTGCTCTAATCTGAGCTGAGAGATAGGAACTGCACTTCTACTTGATTTATTCTATGCTATTCCCCCCTCTTCCCCCTTTCCTGTTTAGGAAGATAGCAGCCATTTCAATAGCTGCGAGAAAGAGTGAAGTCGGATTAGCTCGAAGGCTAGGCTCTTTCCCATGGTAAGGACCGAAGGAAGGGATGAAAGGTTCGAAGCCTGGATTAAAGTCTCTATATCCCAAAGGGAAGCAACTGAGCTTGATAGCTGCCATCAAGACAGAATGACTCTTTGCACGATTCCGCAGCTATTCTATTGAAGAAGCTGCTTTTCCTGTTCACGCCTCCGCTCTTGTTGAAGAAGCTGGTATTGGACTGCTTTCCTTGGCTAAAAGGGATCGATCCCACAACCGCTTAAATGCCTTTTGAGGGAATCCACCCCGCTCAAGGCGACGAAAGACCAGGCTATCTCCAGAAAAAGGCTATGGGGAACGAAGGGTCTAAGTAAGGAGCTATTGATAGTGACTAACTTTCACGTGGCGAATTGGGCTTTGGCTAGGAAGTGGACAAACCGTCTCTTGCAAGAATAGGGGGTTACAGAAGTAGGCAAAGAATAGTAGCAGTCCTTCTTTCCTTCGACTGGAGATTGGCTTGGTAGTTCAGAGTAACCGAGGAGAGGTTGAGAAGAAGACAATGAATGGAATGGTCCGGCAGTCGCTATAAAATATCGACTTAGTCTTAGTGAAGCTAGTCCATTAATTAGATCACCTGTGCGTGCCTTATCTATAATAAGGAAATACCAGGCTCAAGCCCAAGGTGAGAAAGACCAGGGGTAACCAACCTTTCTAAAGCGAACGAATGGAACTAAACTACTAGCAATCTATGGGAATGATTAAATAAGAAGAAACTCCGATTCCTCTCGGCGGCACTCTGCTCATGGTTTTGTTTTTTAAGGTAAGGAAGTTGAATGTGAACAAGGAATAAGCAGTCTTAGCTGCAGTTGCCGTTGAAGGAGTAAGCGCGCTGGAAGTCTTGTCGGCCTAACCTAGAAGTAGGAGTGGAAGGCTCAAGGTAAGCGAGGAGGCACTCTTTCGGGAAGAATAGCTAGAAGTTCAATGCTTAGTAAAGTACCCCTGGGGTGAGACTTGCTTTTTGACAATTTCATGAGACTTGCCTCTCTTCTTTCACCCTGATCTTCTCACTTGAGAGATCGAAGAATAGAACTAGTCTTTTCTTTTCCCAGGAACGATCAGAGTCGGCATTACTGGTCTTAAGCAGAGTGTTAGAAGGCTCTGTAGCCGGAGTAGAAAGATTCAAGGTGCGAGGGAGAAAAGAAAGCATCAAATCCGAATCACTTTCTCTCTGCTTTGAATAGCGTAGTCGTAGTAAAGTAGCCAAAGCCAAGGCTAACTCTCTCTCCTGCGCTAGTTAATCATATGCCATCCGAGTCGCCACCTATCATGATGGGGTGGGATTGGTCATATTCTAGCTTACTCTGCTACAACTACTGTGACTTCCACGGCTGCTACTAAGCTAATAAGATCGGGGAGAGAAAGTGATTAAAGAATGTTAATTTGATTTGATAAGTAATCAAGGTAATCAAGGACCTCAGATGAGGCTTAGTGAAAAACTCAACCAGAACAGATTCAAGTTAGCCCAACCCAAGGGGTAATCCAGCTACAAATGAAAGAGTAAAGCGCATTATCTTCATTCCACTTCCAATTAGATGTGTTACGCACAGTGACATTTGCCAATCCTGTTAGGAATCAATTGAAGAAGAAATTAAAAGATATTTCAATTTAAAGTCTTCCACGAGCTCTCTCTCTTTCTTATCCCGCCTCTTAAGGGAGAGAAGAAGCGCCTCGAGGATATCAATCATAATCAATATTGTAGACAGAACCAACCATTAGCCCTGTCTCTTGCTGTGATTCCATTCCCGGCACCAAGCCAAGTTAGCTCGAAAGCAAGTAAAGAATTAGCTCAGGTGAACAGAAACAGAAAGAAGAAAGAATCAAAAGAAGAAGAGTAGATAGTATCCCATCTAGAATAGGAAGAGGATATAGAAAAGGAAGGTCAAACATTGAAGAAGCTGGTAGTTTTTCCTTACCTGCCAGCGAGATTGGCTTGGGTGGATTGCTTTTCATAGCTATGTTTCGTACCCTTGCGATTCGACTTTCCTTCTTTGATGGAGAGAATGCGTTGGTATAGAATCTAGCAGCAATCCTTCCCGCTAGGCGAGATCTTTGAGCATTGCTAGGCTACTCTTAACTTCATAAGTCATTTCTAGAGTCAGCAGTTCAGCCCGAGGGCAGGCAAAAAACTAACTACAGCTTCTATCTCCTCTAGGTCCCATTAGACTGATCCTTAGTCCTTCTCTCCCGCAACCAAGCTAGGGCCTTAAGGCTTTCCTTATGAGATGGGATGCTCACTTTTCGACTGCTTCTCTCGAGATGCGAAGAATAGCTTAAATAAACACTCTCTTGGTCCTTTCGAAGCAGATATTCGTACGCCCATTGGGTTATTTTAGGATGGCACTGGTTTCGGCTTGACTGCTTTCCTTGGTTTCCTTTTGTTTGGTTAGAAGGGATAACTCGTAAGCCTTAGGCTAGCAAGGTAAATGGATTTATCCAAGAAAGATCCCACGTCCCATACGAAAGAAAGACCAGGCGATAAAGAATAAAGAAAGAAGGCTAGAGTCGCCTCCCCCGCTGCAAGGAGAAATATACTGATTTAGTGAAGTCTGGCATCTGTTCTTTTTCACGAATCCGGTGATAGTCCTTCCTTGGCTTCTACTTGAGATTGGTTTGGTCGAGGTCGAGATTTTCTTGGTCTTCTTTTCTTTGTACCCGGAGAATGTGAAAAGCTTTCTCTATCCGCTAGGCGCATCTCTTCCTTAACTCTTGTTGAGTAAGATGTTCTTCTTCTTGCCTCTCTAGCCTTTAGCACAGCAGTAGGAATTGTCTAATCTAAAGGTCTACCCGCTTTGAATCTGTTGGAGTAAGGGCAATAGGTCTTGGTGGCCAAACCAACCCATTCTAAAGGCATTCATTTCATCCTCGCGGGGAAATTGCTATCCGTTCTTACGAACTGCCTTTCCCATCTCTAAAGTCAAGGTAGTTGATCCGAGTGGAGGTTGCCTCAGCTGTTCTTCCTCGCCCAGAAAGGCATGTCGGGACCAGGGAAGCTTCTCGGTAAGCATTCCTTTAGCCATTAATCCGATTCGGGGAGCATATAAATAGTTCCACGCAATTACATTTGAGGAATCCAGGGACAACTACTTTACTTCTATTGGCTCTAAGCCTAGTTCTTCCAAGCAAGAAAGGTAGGCGCTGAAGGTCTTTCAATTCAAAGCAGTCGATTGAAGCGGTAAAGGTGGGAAGGTCTTATCTGATAAAGATCCTGTTAAGACGATTTGTGCCGCTTTCGGGAAAGAAGACAGACTTCCCTACTTATTGTTAGGGACTTCGTTACCCAGCGGAAAGCAAGGAAATGGCAATGGCGCCTACAGAGCGTACCATCGACGGTACGAAAGGAAGAAAAGAGTCATATTCATGTGCACAACCTCTTTTAAAGAACAATTGAATGTGCAGCGTATTCTGTCCATAAAGAAACCTATATAAAAGCTGGTTTCGAATCCATGTGTTAAGCCTGAAGTCCCAGTCACGAAGATAGGGTAGGAAAGAAAGTAGTAAATTCCTTCCTCTTTTAATGAGATATCTCAATTTTAGTAAAAACTTGTATTCGATGCATCTTATTATATGTCACTTCGCACAACCTATTAGAAAACAACCGATTTCATGAAAGTGGCAGGATTTCACTTGGAATTAGGAATGGAATCGGAAAATTGACAAAATTACCGAGAAAACGAGAAGATGTCACGAGTCCATTGGCATAGGCTTAGGCCTATTTCGTAAGTGAGCAGTCTTTGGCAGGCCTGGAGATTTTGTTAAGGGGAGTAGAGGTCTAAAGCTCATGTTACACGGGTGGGTCGTGCACACTTCATTGGCACCGGGCCCGTTTCGTGAGGGCCACGCCCATATGCATAAGGTCCATTTTATCTTCATTTATCTTTTTCTTCCTTTTTCTTCTTTTTTTTTTACAATATGAAGAGAACACATCAGGTTTGGTCTTGGAACGCCATGCTAACACCATGTTTAGCAAACCATGCTAAGACCGATCTTAAAACATCATGCCATGGGTGCGGTCACGGCTTCAAAGCCGGTTACATTCTTTCTCCGGGAAGCCAGTTATAGAGCATAGCCAAACCTCGCGAGGGAAGCGGGTCGGGGACGACGTTTCAAAGTTGTCAAGCAAAGAACCTTTGCTGCAGGAAGAGGTTGCTTGCAAGGGGAGCCTTGTTCGGTATCAGGCTTGGTGATGTTTTGGAAGCCAAAGTGGATGGCACAGTAATAGAAATTTTGAAAAGTCATAACTCTCCCATCTCCATCATGATCGAAAATGGACCGCATGACTGACAAAAGATTGGTCCTTGTGGTGAAATGTCAGACCATGGGTGCTTCTCGGGTGCTGCTATGGCTCCATTGAAAGTGTCCCTGGTTTCGGGAGTGAGATCGATGCGCATCCCCTCGCACCAGTTCTCGCCAGATAGTGGGTGAGCTGGCGTACTGTCGAAGAGAAATCCATCTTAGTAGTGGCGAAGGACCGGAGCTTTCTTATTTGATTGAAAGATAGGAGGCCTTGGCCCCCTTCCCTTCGCTGCGTTCAGGTTTGCAATTCGGGGGAGAGCGTAAAGCCGCCCTTATACTCTATGCATTCATATAAGGCAACCATTAGGTTGGTCGGACAAAGAAAATTTATCTCCGACATATGGTCCAACCTGTAGTTGGGCAGAAGTGATAGAACTAGCTCCCCGTAACTCATTACCATGGGGGCTCGAAGTCTAGCCGCCGATAGCTTTTTACTATGTATGGTATGGAGCCGTGCCTCTCGATATGGTTCTATATATAGCGAGCGGGTCTCTCTCTACATCGAGTTCAGAAAATGTTGACCAACGATACTTTTTTTTTTTTTTTTCTATCTGATGAAAGAAGACCGGAGGCCTAATGCAAGTAATGATAGTCTTTTTTCGTGAGGGGGAAAGGGGTGGGCTCTTCCCATCCAAGAGATCGAGTGATTCCCGGAAGGTTTGCCAGAGCGCATTTCTTGTAGGCATTGGGCTAATCTTTCATAAGGAGCCACTCGCTTAGAGTTCGGTGCGAGGTCAGTAAAGCTACGCTCACGATCCACTGATCGAATCCGAATGAACTGGTGAACTGGGACACCCAGACCTTTTGCGGAAGCAAACCCTTCGTTTCCATACGAAATGCCTTTAGTTGCATGCTCAGGTGGGTAGGTTGATTTGGGCAACCCATACTTCTCACCCGCTTAAACAAGATGAAACTAACACTCCATCGAGGAAAGACGAAGAGCGCGGAGAGAGTGTTCAAGGGGAGGTATTTTTAGGCGGAGAGCTTCAGTTTATCCTTGCTGTCTTCGTCTTGTCCAAGTAAGTCACTCAAAAATGACCGCGGAAAAAAAGGTTCTTCGAGCATTACCGCTGAGGATAACGTCAAGCAATAAGGGGTAGGATTCCACTGACTTGTTAAAGGATGAATTTCATAATACCCTTTATGTTATATGAGATTGTCGTCGATCTGCCTTATAACCTATTGCTTGGTGGTAGTCAACTTATCGGGCTCTGTGCCTAGCGGTAGAGATAAGCTGGCGGATTGGACTTATGTTCTTTTTTTTTCGTGCTTTCAAAAAATCGTACGAACGGACATTTCTTACGTGTTTAGGGCATGTGCCAGATTACGTATGTCACAGTGAAAAAGAATTTTCATATAGATAGTTGAAGGTGTCTACTGTTATGTTAGAACCGTAGTCATTTCGAATTCAAGTTTACAGTATATAACATAGAAAGTGTTGTGTCAGTAGAGAGAAGAGAGGGAGTATAGGCCATCAATAAGTGGCCAAGGCCCAAGCCTTACAGAGGAATGAGTAAGGAAAGAACGTTGGAGTTTTGGTGGTGCCACCTGAACATTTCGAATTATCCTGCAATAGCAACTCCTCTAAGGAAGTGCACATTCGGATCCCCATATCAGGAAAGCTTGGCAGACTTGAAGTTTTGTTGAGTAGAAAGGTTCATTAGAAAACGACCTTAAGTAGAATGGATGCAGGCCAATGCCAAGCTCTACAGGAAGGTGGAGCACTCAGTAGCCCTGCTCAATAGTCACTATTTTTCCGTTTCAAATCCGAGCAAGATCTATCTCTTGTTCTTTCTGGTTCCCCTTGGAAGATTGAGCCTTTCTCAATCAATCTAATCTGTCAAGGTGGTATCAGAGCTTCAAACCAGACCTGGATGATCCTGCAAGAAAACCTGTTAGATTTCCTCTGCTTTCGGAGCTGTGGAGGTCGGAAATGCTCTTTGCAATAGCAAGACAAGAGGCATAGGGAACCCATTGAAAATGGATGACATGACTGATGATCGAAGCTGCTATACGCCCTATATGCGTAGACATCGACCTAAGTACCTTTTAAGAGATCGAAATAACTACTGATTTAGGTACATTCTGGCAAGAAGTTCAAGACGAACCCTCCCTACCTCTCCTACCGGACACCCTTTAGGCTCGATTCGATGCCAAAGGAGGACCCTTTATAGCGGTTTGGTAGCCGAGTGATCCGATGCGGAGGCAGCAATCCCATTTATCCTAAAACATATAGAGATGTCGCAAATCAGCTGGTGGTCTCATATATAAGAGAAAGTAAAGGTTGCTTGCAAGGTGGGGCAGTAGAAATGAAATCTATGTTGGTCTCGAGATGTGGCTATTCCAACTCCATCTTAGCAAGCAAATGTTGAAGCGGGAGATATTGAACCGTCAGAATAGACTTTTTCAAATCCGGTCGAGCGAGGAATTGACTGTTCCCACTTGAGGGGTGAGGTCACGGAACACTTTGCATATTCAAATGCTTGAACTGGACCAAAGACCTCGAGAACGCCTGCCGCGAGAATTCACAGGTTCACTTACCAACCAGCACTAGTTCGTACCAGCAAGGCCTGACTTCCAATCCGATCACAGCATCCGGCATTATATATATGTATGTGTGTGGCTATAGGCATACTTGCAAGCAACCTCGACGCGAGGCCACCCAAAAGAATGAAGACGTGGGTGGAAAATGCTAGCGAAGATGAGATTTCACCCCCTATTTGAGTAAGGCTGGGTCTGGGGATTAGCTTACAAGGAAGGCTTGTGCCGTCTGCCAAGGCACGATCTCCCTTTACTTTATTACTTAGTAGGGCTTGAAAGGCTGGACGGACTATAAGCCCCGGATTACGTTAAGAGAGCAGAGCGGGGAAGGAAGATTAGAAAAGCAAGAAGAAATGGGGAGCCCGACCCGTGCGATCTTATGCCGCCCCCACCACCTCTCTACACCAGCTTCCCGATCAAAGGAGAAAGCCTATCTTACCCGCCTGAGTCTGAAAACCTCGTGTCAACCCCAACCTCTTCCCCACGCCCTATCTTGCTTGCTGGGTTGGCGGGCTTCAACAGCATTATAGAAAGGAAAGATGGTTTGATTCACTTGCATCTAAACTTCATGGAGAGGGACTTTAGTCAGTCGAGTGTTATGGAAAGGGGCCCCTCTAACGCTAGTGAAGGAGTCTATCTCTCAAGGGGAGGTTGGTTTCGCTCATCTATCTGGTTGCTTTATCCGGGTTGCCCAGGCATTGATTGGAAGGGATGCGGGCTATTCTTGAATTCATTTCCGGGAACGGGTGAGAAAGCGAATCCATTCATCCGCTTAAAGTGAATTATAGCAACCGAAAACGGTCGAGTCGGAACCCTCTGCTCTGCGCCTATAGTCCTCCCTTTATTGAAGTCGGATCAAGTGATAGAAGAAGTCGCAACAACTCGTGGGGGAAAGGGAATGGGGGGTGAAACGAACGAAAGGAGGTGGAATTTGTTTTTTGTTTGATGAAGGTTAATCGTCGATCGAATGAAGGCTTTATTGCTTCTCCGGTGGGGATATGGTTTAATCCAGTATTAATAGTAAGTTTTGGGTTTCATCCAGTCTCATTTCTATTTCATTCCTGACTATCCACATTGTTGACAATCAAGTTTCATTCCATCTCGCAGTTAAATGAGATTTCGGTTGAATGAAACCCTTGAACCTCCCTCTGGTTCCTTCTCTTCCCTTGCTTCATCAAAGATTACAGAGGGACTAGACCTACTCGACCCCGGGAAGCGATGAAAGAAGGAGAGAAGAAAGCGACCTGATAGAAAGAAAAGAAGAAGCCACTGCTTTTGACTCTAGAATCGATTGCCGTAGTTGAGGGCCTTGTTCAAATCCATCATTGGCTAAAAGCAGTGAAAGCAAGTCAAGCAGTGCCAGATGCTGATGAAATAGCGGCGGATCCATCTTCTTGAATTGAACTCCTACCCGGCGGTGACATCGCTAGCCTTTGGGCTTAGTTAAGACTGATTTCTTCCTGCCTTGGTCACATAGACTTGACCTTCCCCTGCCCGCAACCTCTTGAATCAAGGACAGCGTGCCCGCCAAAGAAAGACTTAACGGCAGATTCTGTTGAAGGGGCGTAAAGCTGACGAAAGAAGGAATCCGCCAATCACTTCATTCAAGCTTTGGAATTCCCCTATCGCTCTAATGAGACATTAGGAAGATAGAAGGACCTTGGTCACGCTACCATAGGTGATGGTATTATGACTGTTAAGGGTAAAATTTGAGCTTTTTCCTGGTCGACCTGGTGGGTCTTCGAGTGGCGCAAAGAAAACTGCTCGATCGGGTGATCTTTCTGATGCCACCCCTATTTGTTAACGAAATGGGCTACGTCACTCAATATGAATGATCTAGAAATGGGAAGCCGGTGGAAGCCTTTGGGTTATTCAGATCCACGGATTGATGTATTTCCGAGAGCTTCTCAACTGGATCCATGAGCAAGACCTCTGCTTTTATCTTAATAGGTTAGATAAGCTGCTCACTAAGGTTGGCCCTCCCCAGACAGCCTTAGCTTGGATCCGGACTCCACTCGTGGATTGGAAGAGGCAGCTACATATATGCTACCTCCAAAGGACGAAAAGAGTACAAAAAGTGAAGTGACTTCGGCGTGTACATAACCCCTTCTTGCTGCTCTCGCAGCTCTTGCTCCAATTAGTCGAAGACTTTGGGCTCTTGGGAGACAGTCTCTGACTGGAATAGCTTTATATAAAGGAGAGGCTCGAATCAATAGAATCCTATTTATCCATTGACGATTCAGTCCTTGATTCTTAGCAAAAAGGAAGAATCGAGGTGAATTGTTCATCGGCCAAGTCCGAAAGAAATAGAAAGCAATGGCTTAGCCAATGATGGATTGATTGACCAAAGATCTAAACCCGACTTACTTGGTCAGGCATCCTCGCCGATCTAATGAGAAAGATTCCGTCTTTGATCCATTACTTCCGGGGAAAACATTTCTATTGAGGCAACTGCACTTGGTCAGTAGAACATAGTCTCGGCTGGACCTACATCCCCAATGTTATGGTTGAGCAGGTCTCGCAGCTAAGGGAGAAGGGGACCTCTGTCGGAGCAAGCTAAAGAGCCCTTCCTTTAGATCGTCGCTTTCCGGTAAGGCACTCGATGAAGCCTATATATCCCTTTTGAGGGAATTTCGCTCCAAACCAAAGACGACTTGCTTTGCTGCATTTCTTGGGAATCATCTCCGGGGCTTTCCTTGATTTAGGCGAAAGAAAGGCCATATGATCTACTTTCTGGTGCCGGTCCCTTCACAAAGATGGCCCCTTTCTTGGAGCAATTGAGGCAAAGAGAGGAATTCGTTCGTACTTTTTCTATTTTTTATGTATTTCGCGAAGGAAACTCCACCTCTCAAAGTACTAGAGAAGGATGCTTTTCTTGGAAATGGCTATGAATCCGCAACCTATCAATAAAGAAAAAAGACAGGATTGACTGATCCACTCCCATTCCTGCTGGATGCACACCAATGGGACCCCTCCTTCCTTGGTCGGGATAGAACCAGCCCTTACTCAGTACGCTTAGCGGCCGAAAGATCTGCTCCAACGGGGGAGTCAGAGAAGGCATGTCAAGGAGGGGAGGTACAATGGGCAGTCTCCGGGGCATCCCTTGTCGCGTAGAAAGACAGATAGATTCCGATCCGACCTAAGTCAGAGGGCCTTTGATCAATTAGAGAGGCCGGATCCTCCTTAAACAAATAGTTCTCATTTGCAGATCGTGGTTACGAAGAAGCGGCTTTCTCTCGCCCTATCTCTTCAATCCCATCGGTCTAGCTCCGATTGAAAGAATCCAATTTTGATCCATAAAAAGGTAGAACTACCGTGAGCCGAGGAGTAAAGAATTCAACTTAGCCAGCCCTTGGCCTTCCGCATCTAGACAGGCCAATGACGGATTCGAACCTTTGCCTGCTTTGATTAGGACTTTGCCCCGGGAAGAGCTCATCGGGGAAGAACTAAAAAAATAAAGCATTTAAGTCGAAGTAAGTCGGATTCGCTAGCCTTTGCTTTGGGCTTAAAGAATCGCTCTTTGCTAATGGACTGGCTTAGAATCAATGCTTTGACCGCTAATGCCGAATCCAAGACCTCTTGCCGATTCCCAGACCTGGTTCACGCTTGAAAGCCAGAGCTAGTCTTCTTCCCACTGACCGCTACTAATAAGATAAGACGAACCACTACCTGTAGTCCTTCCTCCAACAGATGGGGGTTCAATAGCTGCTGATTCTGTAACAGCTTCTTCAACTCAACCTCCCCCAGGGAAGTAAGTAAGGTAGCAGGAATAGATCTACTAGGCCTTGAGTCGGGTTTGAACTCCTCTCCTCTCACTACTCTCTTTGGTTCTGCCTTTAAGAGGCCTGTAGAGGGATAAATTCCACTGCAAACTCTCCTCGGTCTCTACGATTGCTTGATTTAAACAAGTGACTTCACTCTCTTATCTTTCATCTGTGAGATAATGTGTCTAATTCACTCTCGGATCTAACTCTCTTTCTTTCGGGCCTAGCCCGTGGGAAGAGAGTTTAGTCATTGATATCCATATTTAAAGGCGGGTATTCCCACAAAACAAAAGCGCTAGACCCCTGGTCCTTTACTTTAATCAACAAGGCAGCTTTCCCTGCTAACCCTTCTCGCCAAGGAAAGAAGTCCAATAGCAGCTGATCTTAGCTTTGAGCACTTATTCCTTTTGTTCCCAGCTAACTCTGAGAGTGGTCACGAGCTTATTGGAATCAGAGCTTTTTCAAGCATTCCCATAGTAAGAAGGTCAAACGAAGCAAATACATCTCTGTTAACGAATGCTCCTACTACTAATGTAATGGTTCCATATCCAATTACTTAAGGATAAGGAAGAAGGAAAGCGAAGGAGAGAACAGCTACTAAGAGTTAGAAGAGCCATACCACAGAAAGCTAAAAGGAGCAGGGGTATACTACTTTATATACGCTAGCACCAAAGCAAGGAAAGAAGGCAAGGTGACCAGGTGAAAGGCTTGCTTAACTATAAATAGATTAGTAATAAGGTCTTAAGGAACTACTAAAACCGATATTCCCCTTTGTTTTTGGGCTATAAGACTCTTCTACGTGCATAAGCTTTTTTACTAAAAAAACGATTACGCCCCCGGTAAAAAAGGGGTCCGTCAACTGAACTTGCCTTGTTGTGATAGGGGTACCACCTTTTCAGTCCCACCAAGGAGCCGTAGCTTTACTTAGATAGGGCTTGACTGCCTTGATACTTTTTTTTTTTTCTCGATTCCCAGAGGTCGAACAAAGGTAAAGAGTCTTTTTACGATTTTCCGACATTGGAATTTTACGATTCGCCGACATATGAAATAAGAAAAGAAAAAGAGAAGTAGGAGATGCTCATCTAACTCATTCACAGGGGATGTCTCGCACAAGGAAAGCTCTTCTATGGGCACTCGCCGCTTACAGGGAATGCTTCTTAGGCTTTCTTACCCGGAACCACCACCCATTCTCAACGTGGCTTAAAAGCTCTTCTCTTTCCCTTGAGAAGCAATTAACAATTGCGAAGTGTGAGTTTCGTTACGAAGATCCGAAAAGAGACACAGGAAGAGCGGGGCGAGGCTCTGAAACATGTACCACAACTTTAGGGTTCCACGGGCGTATCCACACCTTCGGTGCCTAATGATGGAGTGCATTTCACCTTATATGGTTCTCCCTATTGAGAAAGTCTGTCTATTTTACCATGCTCTTTGAATAGAATGAGCCTAAGCCTCTGTGTCCGGCTGCGCCTCCTCATAAAGTACGGCTAAAAGGCCGCTACCCGCAGCTATAACAGCTCCTCCGCGACCTCTTAGGTCCATCCAGCCTGTGCACATGGGATAATGTTCAGTATACACCGTCACACGAACAGCTTCACTTTTTTAGGGACATGCCTTTCTTTTTCGCCTGTTACACAGCAAACCGACGACTTTTATCTAGCCTCAACCAAGCTTTTCGTTCGAATGAAAAGGAAAAGCCGCACATTAGCTAGCCATTAAAAAGAATGCATTTTTTTCAATCAAACAGGGATTGTTTTACACCATGGATTCTTTGCTCTTCTCCGTGTGTATTGGAATGAATGGAGTCACTAACCCGACTTTCTACAGCCGGGGGCCAACCCAGTGATCAATGACAGCTCCGCACTGATTAGTATTCCAGCTACCCGAGAAAGTCTGGCACTTTTTAAGAAAGTTCTCGGTCGCACACTTCGCTGTGCTCAGTGCCTTGCATTGGAAAAAGGGTTCCGTTTCAGCCCTTTCTTCTACGCTACGTTGAGGGAGCGGTCTCTGCGACAGATCTCGAATGGCTTGGTTCCTTCGTATCGGACTGGGCCTTAAGTGGACTTACAGCGGTCTAATAAAGAAAAAGGATGCTCTAGCTTTCCGTGCCTCTTTGGTTAATCTAAGGTATTGGTATTATACAGCCTCGGTTCACCCTATATGATATAGAGGATCCTAAAATCCGTATCTTTCTAGAGATCCGAAAGAAGTCAGTTTCAAGCCCGAATGATGAAAGGTAACGTCGGTCCTCTGGTCCCTTTAGGCACCTCGAATAAGAGGCATTCCCACCATTCATATTCCGCCCGGTCAACAGATCCTTTCTCACGATCTGGATTAAAAGCCATTGTGGGTGGCGGAGCGCTAGAAAACGACTGCAACACCATACCCGTCGAAGCTCAAGTTAGACTGACCGGGTATTTCTTTGATTCGAACCAACTGTAGAGACTCTTTCTGCTCTCAGAAGAATGAAATGGGCTTAGATGCATGGGATACCAATCTTACGATCTTAGGGCCCTCTGTGTCCTTGCGAATTGAATTCCACTATCCGAACCGCTTCGTTCCGGGAAGAAGAGAAGGGTTAGGTCAATCAGTTGACTTCCTTACTAAGCTTTCAGGAAAGTCAGGACTATGCTTATAATCTACTAATCGGTAAGCATTCCTCATGTGGGCAACCAAGCAATCGGTGGTTCATCAGAGGATTCCATTTTTGAGAGAAAGCAAGGAAAGCTAACCTACCCTTCCGTTCGCTGAATCTGACCTTCGTCCAAGAGTTCGGGCTTCTGCGCGAGGAACGTGCTTTCTGACATCGAGTTTCAGCTATGCCAAGAGATCACTACTTTGATAAGGTCGGTTCGATTGGTCATTCTTCAGGAGAAGTCCCAAAACAGAACTAGTCAATTGATAGGATCATTGCTAACCCATTGGCTTCATCGAGATCGGATAGCGCATAGTATCCATGAAAATAAACTACTACCAGAAGGGGAAGGGCCGCTTTTTCTTCTTCGAATGAGAGCTCTGATTCAGTGTTTTCCTTTATAGGATATTCTGATGGAACTGGTGCCAATGATTGATAACATGGTAGAGTAGAGCAAGCTTTCGCTTTTTTATATTCGTATAGAAATTATCCCAACTCCGTTTCATCGGGATATTCCGAACTAAATAGGTACGAAGTTGTCGTTGCAGCATATGCCTCCACGGGAGTCAAGCTCAAAGTGACAGGTATTTGATGGGCTATCCGCTCTAAAATACGGGGTCTGGAATTAGGGCTTTTTCGTTTTGCAGGTATCGTATGACCAAAAAAGTGTTTCTATTAGCAGAGTTTCCACCCCTCTCCTGTTTAGGTGGAAAGATTGGTACTATTATTATTATTATGGTGGACTAGGCGATTTAGCGAAGCCTAGAGTAGCCCCTCTAACCAAGCCTATCAAAGTGACGGAGTTCATGAGTCAGGCATTGGCCCATTCTACGAAGCTACTGGCATCTATTCTAAGAAACTCGTTGTGTTCAAGTCTTCGAATGGTGTCCCCCATAGGCCGAAACCACGTAAAAAGAGAGATTTATGAGGGACCGGGCTTTTTCCTTTAGTCCTCTGATAGTTAAATTGCTAAAAAAGAAAAAAGGGATACACCAACCATCCGCTCCGAGCTGTGTCCCTCCCTGCTGATAGAAGAGAGCGGTCTGGAATTGATTCACCTATTACACGACTCGCATCAGCAACAGGAAAAGGAACTGTGGCTATCGCTAGCAGCCCCGGCCAAAGTTCTCTTCCTCAGAGAGGAGTTGGATCCGCAAAGGTCAGCCAAGAAAGCAGGGAAAGATGCCAATTCATGCGGGTTTCTTAACTTTGATTGTTAGATTTTCGGGCATTTCCTTAAAGATAGACGGGAAACTTCCTGGGCTTGGCTTTGCCATCAGCAGTGTGCTTTCGAGCGTTCCCTGCCTCGACCTGTTCGGTTTTAAGGTGGGAGTCCTCTTCTTTCACTTTCAGCTGAGTTAGTCGCCCAGCCTTTGGCATCTCTCTTTTAAGGTTTATAGCATTCTATGTAATATCGACCGAATGCGCTAGGTAGATTTCTCTTCTCTTCATCTCCATTCATTTCTTTCAGAACCTCTGCGCGGAATAGAGATCCTTGTTTTGATTAGGAGAGAGAGGCGAGCCCCGCACCAAGGGTGTTCACCTACGAGACACCGGCGCCTCTTGACTTTCATGTGTTTTTCATGCGTTAGCTGCTTTCGTCCTTGTGCTAGTCGGGCACTTTCCCGCAGGTTCATATATTTTGGTTATATCTTGTGTGAGTGAATGAGGTAGTTTTACTTGCTCGCTTGTTAGCCACTGCCGTTTTAGTTGGATCAACTCCCCCTTTCTGCAGGTGCTGGGTAGTTTACTCACTTAGCGCTGTCCTCAGCTTTGCTTCTTACCGGCGAGGTTGAGCCGCCATAGTTTCTTCTTTTTTCTTCGATAGACTAAATAGAGTTTACCGAGTAGAATTGTTATAAATAGAATCTTAAATAAATACAACTACTGTTTCTTCATTAACAGAATATCGGAGTGTAGGGATTCCTAAACCCACTTTCTAGAAAGCTCCTCTTGCGCTAAACGAATAATAGATAGCGAATAGATAGGCAAACCTGGCTCATCACTCTAATGGCAGGCCTGTGCCTCCTCTGCAAACATATATCTTTTTTCGCCCCTGAAGAAGAGAGTGAGCCGGATGGGAGACAAAATGGCACATTCTGAAGGTAGTGCACAGCTAGTTCGGCTAGAGGGGAAGGTAGGGGGCCCCGCCCGGCTGTATAAAGTAGGGCTAGCGGCTCCTGAAAGAAGAGGTTCTGAAAGAAAGATTCGTTCAGAACAACTTGACTGCCTTGAGCCTTTTTTTCTCGATTCCCTGTAGGTCTACGACCACTAAAGAAATCTAGTCATCCCATTCTTTTTTTTTTGTTTAAACCCCTACCCTTTGTTACAGGTGTCCTTGAGTGGAATTCAGGGAAGATGAAAGTAGGGACAGTAAACGCCTTTCTACTAGAAGGAAGGCTGGCGTCCAGAGGCACTACTAGGAATAGGGACAAGGAATGACTCCACTCTTAGCGCACTCTCAGGAAAGAATCGGTACAACAATTGAAAACGAAAGACGCACGAACCCTTCACTGCTGACAGCTACTCTTATAAAGCACTTTTTCACGATTCAAAGGCCATTTAGAGTAGGGCATTGGAATTTCTTGTTTTCCTTGTACTCTTATGTACATCCCCTTGAATCAGTGAATCCGGGGACAGAGCTCTAAACTCCAAGGTAAAGACAGAATGCACTCTTGGTCGGGCAAGAATTACCGTTGAAGCCGATCCATCCTATGACTCATCAGTCTATGGCGCGCCTTGAGCTTTGCTTCGCAACCTTTCTAATTCAGTTGAAAAAGAAATAGAATGAACACCATCGGGAGCTATGCCTGAAAGTAGATTAATCTAGGTACGCTTAGCGCTTAGTAGGTCAGGAGCATAGGTGGTAGTATAGTAATTACAAATCGGGGATATCCGGTTAACTTTTCATAGGTTTTCCTAATCAAATTAACAACTAGACTTTGAGGACAGTGTGCTGAGTAACGAGAAATCCTGTCTTGCAAGAAATCTATGTGAGTTTTGTCAGTCACATAAAGTCAATGTCGGTATTTTGTCCAAGAATGGCTCTCTCTCTGAGGTCACTCTCACTCTATAAAGAGTAGTGTGCCCTAAGCAGAGGATAAACTACTTACTAATACTAATAGATAATAGGAAGACTCGAAGGAAAGGCCAGACTCTACTACTTAATTTAAAAAGGGCGGGAAGAGAGGACTTCTTACAGGCAGCTCCCCTTTCTTCCTCAGAGGGCGGGGTTCTGGCATTACCGCTCATGTGGGAGAGCCCATGCTTGATAGAAAAAGAGCCTTACCTACTAGAATTGGCTAAAAGAAGAAAAGATGCACGAGGAAATCCTTCTATTATATAAGAGATTTGCAGATAGTGATTGGAAGGCCTAGCCCCTGCGCCTATCCACTTGCCTTTAATACCTGACCGTAACTGCCAGCCTTGAAATTGCCTAAAAGAAATCACAAACAAGAAAGCTGTGAGTCCTTACTCAACTCCCAGTGCATTAAGGAAAGGAATTATTATCGCTTAGCGCTTGTGCTAAGGCTTATTGCTTATCAAATAAAGAGCTCGTGATAAAGACAAGATAGACTTTGACCAGACGTGCTCGGAATCTTTTTTTTTTTTCCGGGGGGAAGTTATCGCTCCTTCACCTCGTAAACTCGGCTACACCTCGTAAACTCGGTTTCGCTCCTCGCTTTTATTCAATTATAAATAAATAACCACTTTGATGGAGATTTGTAGCATCATTCAAGTAAATACAGATTGAGATCGTAGAAACATGAGCTTGTGATATAGCTACACCTAATTCCGGACCGGTTAATGCAAGAACTATAAATAAAGGACCAGGATCTCCTATGAAATAAAAAAGATCATTCATACATAGCATAGTCCAAGCGGACCCACTTAAAATCTTTACTGAACTATGACCGGCCATCATATTAGCAAATAAACGTATTCCTGAGCTTAATGCGCGAAAACAATGAGGGATTAGCTCAAGGAGTACTAAAAAAGGTGCTAACGGCAGTGGGACTCCTGCGGGTAATGAGAAGCTTAAAAAATGAAGCCCATTTCTTTGAAATCCCACTATAGTAATGCCCATAAAAATAGGAAATGAGAGACCCAAAGTAATGAGAAAATGACTTGTCACTGTGAAGCTATAAGGTATCATACCCTGGGGATTACGAAATAACGAAAAAGTAGAAGTGACCGAGATGCGAGGGGAAAACTTTTGTTGAACATTTCCGGAAAGACCACCTATTTGTTCGTTTACCGGGTTCGGCACGAAATCATGAATAAGCTCTACCAAGGATTGCCAAGCATTTGGTACTGAGTTTCCCCCTCCGTTTTTAGTCACAAAATGCACCAGAAGTAGGACCAAACTGAGAGTTAGCAGCATAGACAAAGATGGATTTGTGAATGAGAAATCCATCTTTCCTATATTCATAGGAATCAATGGGAGAATGGCAAATTGCTCAAGTGGGCTGTTGGGCGTAATCGTAAGAAACACTTTTCATTTCATCCCTTTTTGTTCCGCTTCTTGCTCTAAAAATGAAGAAAGACTTGTCGGAAATCGCCGGTTGGGTTGGTCCGACCAAGAAAGGCATGGGAGTCTTTGGGCATTGCTTGGGCCGAGTCAAGTAAAGACTGGCTACCTATAAAGATCCCTCACTGCACACTTTCTATATCTCTGTCTCCATAATAGGCTGCATGCTCTAGTTATGAATCGGGTATAGAACCAATGGGGGATGCTTGGTTACAATTCCGAATAGGTTTTTTTAATCAAACCAATCCTCAATCATTTTCTGATAGGTTTGACTATCAGCTCCGTCACGGAGCAGTTCTTTAAGGATCTTCTGGCAAGTTCGTAGGCTTTCGCTGTCTCTCGCAGCCAAGATGAACTGCGTCATGAGGGAATAGTCATTCTCATTGACTACGGGTTCCCTTCCTTCAGATATGTATATATCTTTGACAGCTTTTTTGCTTTTTCACTGCCTATATGCATGCGTATGCGGAAAACGAGAGTCCTCACTTTTTGAGCTATCGGTTCCGTTCTGTTCTCTGTCTCTACCTCTTCTTTTTGACCGAACTTCAAAATATGTTATGCCCGGCCATACCAACATGGGAAACCTAGCTTCCCTCCCTTGGAAGTGAATTTATCAGCTCCCCGAGTCACTAGAAAGAAGGTGAAAGGCCCACTACTTCTTCATTCATGGCCTATTGATTTGATTGATCTCCCTTTCGTATTCATTCGACCTGAGGCAAAAGAGAAGTCATACAAAGAAAGGTTCTTTCATGCAATGCATAACGGGCGGGCCTCCTATGGATTCCTCCAACTCAATGAATGAAGGGGGGAGTATGAGGAAGGCCGGCTTTCTATATGAGGATTAAAAAAGGAAAAGGGTCATTACATATCTTACTGAATAATAAGACTGAATGAGGAAGAGCTCTTTATGTGGTCTCACTTTACCACCATCTGAAATGCGCGAAACTTCGATTGGTGGAAGCCAGTCCATGAAGATGCTCCCTTTTCATACGTGCAATTCCCCTCTTTCGGTAAGCATCCAGTATCTCAATAGATGAACATTTCTCTAAGCTTCTTCTCCTTTGGCTTATACGTCGTTTGAAAGCTGCTCCAAGGATCCAACGAATAGCTAAGGTTTGTTGACGATCCCTGGCTACAATCCCAGGGACATCATAAATAGTACCTGCGACTCCTACTTTTTCCACTTCGCATATGGGCTTTATATTCTCTACGGCGTCAACCATAAGTTTGATTACATCGCGTTCAGTTCGAGCTGGGCGATGAAAAGTTTGATAAACAATAGCACGAACTCTCGTTCTTTTACCATCGATCATGCGAAAGTTGACCAACTTCCTGATCAATTGTTTTTGCTCACCATCCAAGCCCCCCATATAGCTGAGAATTTCCGAGCAATTGGAAGCCGCTTTCGATGACGAGGCCGATAAAATGATATTACGCGATCGTTACTGTCCATCTTTATCAGCCAACTCCCCTCTTTCCTTCCATGTTCAATACTCTTTCCAATATCAAGCAACACTCCTTCCGTATAGTACAGTACACTGAACACCAACCCGATCTCGAATGGATAGAACGAAAAAAAAAACGACTTTGAACCGATGACTTACGCACTCCACTCGTTACCACTGAACGACGAAGCCAGGAGCGGAAGGAGGGACTTGAACCCTCAACCTCAGCCTTGGCAAGGCTATGCTCTACCATTAAGCTATTTCCGCCAGCTCCGGTAGTGGCGAAGCACTACTGAGCAATTCACGTATCACTTGATACGGACGACTTCTGTTTTTCCGCCGGACCAAACTCTTGACCTCCGATCGAGCTACGAGCACGAGTAGGTAGGCGGCTAGGGGGGTTTCGGGGGGAAGGAAGGGGGGACCTTTCTTTTTGCTTCGCGCCAGAATTTTGAGGTCAGGGGAGGTGTGTGTGTGCTCTTTATCACTATCACTAAAGGGGCGGGCTGGCTGGGCAGCTTTTCAATCAATCTCCGGCCGCTCAGTGCCGCTATTGGTGCGATAAGTAAGGAGTCTTGGTCTCGAGTCGAGCTGGGGCGTCATTTCATTCTCGTAACGGGAGTGAGTGCACCGCAAGACCGGACGACGTTGCTCCCTCGCCTCGCAGCGGCGGCATCTGTCTTTGTTGTGAAGTCATTTCCTAAGACGGCTCCTCTTATTCTACGATAATCCAAGCAGCAGCTCCACGAGTCTGCTCGGAACCGGTCGATTCCTGAGCCATTTGTTCTCCCGTCAACCTCTCGGTTGGCGTTTGCCAGCCACTAGAGCAAGTAAGAGAACCTACAGTGAATGAACTTCGACGAACCGAAGGTTTTGACCTGATTGTACACCTTTGCGTCTGGGCTATGTATATGGATGTGCATAAAATAAAGAAGGGACATCTCTCGACGGGGAAGAAGCTGCAGCGGCACGTCACGAACTAGCTACCAACTGAGCTTCCCTAGATGTAGTAGTAAATCAAGATGGGTGCCGGACATTCAAAGAAGGCCCGGCCCCTTCTTCTTCTCGGCAGCAAACGGGCGGGCTCTGCTCTGTCTGAGGCTCGTACTGGGCCGGAGCAACGCGTCTGGTCTTGTCGGTCATTTCAGATAGGATGAAAAATGAATCCATCCGAAGGGCGCGGAGCCCCATGAAACATTAAGTCGTTCAGTCGTGTTGCGTCACGAGCCCTTACTAAATAGGGTCGAGACCCAGGATTTTGGCCGTCGTGAGGGGGCAGACGTTCAACCCAGCCCTATTGTCGTTGTCGATCAGCACCACTTTGTGGATCTCAAATCCATCCTTATAAACCGTGATGTATAGGGGCTCCACATGTGGAATTTTGATTCCAGATGGATCCTCCTGTGTAAATGTTATTTGTTGCGGCGCTGTTACTAACCCTATGATTGCTTGCAGGTCATCAGGCGGGGTGCTTGACGAGACATGGGTATTTTGCAGCACTTTATAAAATGCATCTCTATGAAGCGGCGAGGTTTGTAATATATCGAATATCGGCTGGAATCCTCTTTGTCACAAAAAGAGAGGCCTACGAGAGGAGACTTATTCAATAAAAGAGAAGCCTATATCTGCCGACCTTCCTTATAGTGCCTTGCCTACTGTCTTTGAATAATGCTTCATTCCAGGGTGTAAAAGAAAGCTTATTAGAGCATTGAATGGACCCCTAGTACCTCATCCACAACTCAGATGGCTTTATTTCTACTAAATCAAAAGACTACTCGCTACTAACACTAACTGAAGGCGTGACGCTCGTGCTTCTTTCGAGGAATCAAAAAATCATGACACTCACCCTAAATAAGCTTGAATCGGTATCTTGTTTAGGGATAAACCCTAAAAAGGAAAGGAGGAGATATAGCGCATTCACTCCATTTGTTGGTATCCGTTGGGACGCATGCAAATTGATCTTTCAATATACTCTAATCGATATTGATAGGAACGCGTGGCAGAAGGGAGGGCTTCCCTTTCGTTTAGAGAAGCCCGAACAGCCATCTTTGAACGGTTTGGTTTGGTGAATCAGGAGGATATGTGTGACTGTCATCCTCCATGCTATGAGTTGTACTACTAAGCGTTTTATTCCTATCAGCCGGGGAACAAAGATTTTCTCTCGAAGGTAGTACTATACTAGTCTGACACTGAAGTTTCGTTTCAGTTTTGGCTTTCCCGAAAATCACTCTAAGCCCACGATAGGCATATACTGATTCTCATCATGGATGGATGAAAGACCTCTTCTCACTCCGATCCGCATCGACCCGAATCTCAAGCACAAGCACCCAAAACTCCTTATCTCCTTGCAGGCGAATCCAGGTATCTTTCATAGGCCGATCTCCGCGTAGGAAGAATCGGTCCGGATGGGGAATCCGCTCCTCGCCTCTTCAGAAGCACTGATTGAGTTCCCTACTATATCTGCTTCGTTCGTTCATCCTTCCTTCCCGCCCGGACATGCGTTGAAATAGATTCGTTGACTCCGTTCGAAAGTAGGCGTATTCTGATTCACTTCCTAAGAAGGCATTTTCTTGTTAACAAGCCATTCTGGCAAACAAAAGAGCTACTTCTATCAAAGAGGAGCAAGGGGAACTCCTCTCTTTTCTAGTCTACTTGCCACTTCCGGCAACAGCTAAATCTATGGCACTTGCCTTGGCTTAGCAGCTAGGATAGAGAAAAGAAAGAATAGATTCTATCTAGCCATCTCTTTATAGTAACTCCTCTTTTTTTTAGAATAAAGTTCCAGCATCATCCTAAGAAGGTCTTGGTTTAGCTGATCGAGAAATAAGATTTTGATTTCCAGAAGTTAGCGGTAGGGCAAATAAAGAAAGGAGGCTTGTGGCTGAAGTGAAGAAAGAATGATCGTTCTGGGTAGCCGGACCTAGGCATCCTTAGATGCGTGGATAAATCCACAGAAGGGAAGCTTGCCTATTATTTTGAGTAAGTGCAGGCTGTAATTCCTCTCTCTTGGCTCTTTAATCAGTCATTTATTTTATTTTCCTTATTCCTTAGGAATGGAAAGGCCTATCTTTCTCCCTGCTCGTAGACCCGATTAACGTTGTCAGTTCCTTTATATCTTCCTCTGCTATTGGCTAAAGATCGACAATCTACTCGTCGCAGCCTTTTCTTTTTGTCCTACTCTTTGGGCATTCAAAGAAGAGGAATTCCTCTTCATGCACACCTCCCAGAAAGAGTATATGGCGATAATCGGATGCTAAGTCTCCCTGGCTTCCTTCCTCCAGCAGATCTTTGGGCATTCAAAGAAGAAAGACTTTCAGGCTTCCTCGCCACATTCAAGCTTAGGAAAGAAAGGCTCCCGTTCGTGCCCTGTAAGAAGGAAAGGCTAAGAGCCGACAGAGCAGAGAGAGCTTCCAACTTGCAAAGGCAAAGCCCTTATTAAAGTGAAAGGCATCAATGCACTAAGCGACGATCTCATAGTGGTTCACTAATCGGATGCTCTTTCCATGCTTCCTTTTATACAGTAATAGTCATATGCCGCAAATCATATGTTTAAAGCCAGGATGGATGGGCAAGAAGTTTCAAGCTTGAAGGCAAGTTTCGTACGCCAGCCAAATGGATTTCGTTCCCCTAGAACGCCCGGTGACATCTTTCCTCCTTAAGTCCCACAACTAGAGCTAGAGAAGGAGAAAAGCAAAAGACTAGTCCACGAAGAATAGCCCTAGTTAGGATCTCTGTCCCCTTCTGAAACTATGGCATGCCTCCTCTTCTACTGCAGGGGATTCTCGAACAATGGAAAGCCCGTATTTTTGTCCTACCTTCTTCTTTCAAAAGGCAAGGAAAGCCTCAACCTTATCCTTATTGGAGCCTCTTCGTGCCTTACTTCTCTATTGATCTGACCCTCAAAAGGGCTCGATTGAGACAGAGAATAAAGGTGCGAAGAGGCAGTTTAAAAGGCTTATTCCGAGACTGGTATAAGAACTAGCAATAAATGCAGACTTCGCTCCGCACCTTTAGCTAAATATCCCCATTGTCCAATATTCCTTTAATGGAGATATTCTTTTATGTAACTTCCGGTAATAAAGGGGATAGATTCTGGAACAGAAGATGTGCGCCATGCCATTTCTTCTTTAATACCAAAGATTGGGGTCTCACTCTATTTCCTTTGCCAGCCTTCCAGTCTTAAGTAGTCCAATCCCTTTTTTTCGTATAGCGAAGAACTGGTTTTCCGTTAGTCCCTTATTCTGATACTGAGAAGGGGAACTTCTTCCTTTAGGAGTTGGAATCTCTGAAAGCGGGGGAATTTACGGGTCTTTTTCCATACCCCTAGCGGCAAAGGTAATTTAATAGAAGATTGCCCCTGATATGACTAAGCGCTATTTTACATCAAAGATGAAGGAAGATTCCAATATTCACTTTAGGAAAGCAATGGACCTTTAGCCGACAGAGCTTAACGCCCTCGCCGAAAGGAGGAGTGATTCACAGCGGGGTAGGAGCCAGTTAAAAGAGGATTAATACGACTAGACGAATGTGTCATATACGGAGGAACTTAGTCAAAGACTCCCCGATCCTTAACTTAAGAAGGAGAGAACTCAACCAACAAGGCAATTCCGCAATTTCATTTGTAAATAAAGGCACTTCCCTCACTTCGTCTACGTGTCTCCTCATTTCAATGATTCCGTACCAACTATCTATTATGGCAATCCGTTTCCCAACGTACTTCGTTATAACCTCGGATTTTCTTGTTTGCTTCGTTCTTCTCTTTCACATAAGTTCTCGGCGAGAGGCTGTTAGCAGTCTTTCTTTTGTTTTGGCTGCTCGTAGGGTAGTTCAGTTGCTTATGGGATATCTTTAAACACTTTTCGGCCAAAACGGGTAACGGCGGCTACTGCCTCGTGCCAATAGGAATGTAGGGCAGCCCTTCGCACTAAATCAATAGAAGAGTGTAGCAGCCCCTCGTATCAATAGAGGTACGACTAGAAAACCTTTCCATTCTTATGGATAGAGATAGGATTCTGGGTATTTAGTATAAGAAGATGCGAATGTCTGACTTGACTCTACGAGAAAGATATTTCAAGAAAAGGAAGGGCTTTGGCTTTCTTTTTAACGCAGAAGAAGCCAAAGCTTTTTTTTAGTTAAAAGAGGTGTACGGGGCGATACAACCAACCAGCAGGGCTGGGCCGGCCGGTGTCCCCTTTATGGCATGTGTATGTACGTGGGTTGGAACCCTTACTCTAACTCTGACTCTTAGTAGGTAGCCGCATCCTCTCTTTGATCCGATCGGGCATTCCTTGGTACAAGCGGAATGCAGGAAGTGCACCGCAAGTAAACTACCTCTGGGCGAGGTCCTCTGACCAGACCCCGCTTACACATCTCCTGTGAAAACACCGCATGTCCCTTTCCTTTAGTAAAGCAAGCATGACCCTCGTGGCCTATTTCGGCTTTGAGTAAGGAACCTTTCTCTTAGGTCACTAACCCTTGCCCATGCGCCCGTTCATTTGCATAATTCTCACCATCCTCAAGATAATGCTTCACGTAGCTCTTATGTGCCCAACGAGATGTCCTGACTTAATGATGTCTCAACAAGATTGTTGGCTGCCTTATGACAACTTCCGCGGCTTACATGCACTCGACTATCTTAAGAGCAACCCGGCTTACAAACTTCAATGAAGCAATGCGCTACGCTTATATTATAGGCTTCAAGAGAAGAAAGCTCTATTGGGTCCAACAAGCTCTTGCGACTCCTCATTGAACAATGCACTAGTTCGCGATAACTTCCAACGCTTCCGTACAACTCAACTCCTCATGGGGCTCACAAGTGCCCCCTCCTCGATTACCTACAATGATATAGCAAGATCCAACTCTGGTACCCGGTCGCTGAACTCATCTGCCTTCAATAACCGTAGAGCTATACCACTGTAGCCAATTCACAACATTAATAGATCTCCTCTTTGTAACATCAGGGTTTCAACATAAAGGCAAAGAGAAAGAAACCGTCCAAAGGCACATTCAAGGAAGCAAGCCCATCTTCCTTCTTCATTCTAAAAAAAAAATTAGAAATTCTACCGTCCGATAGCTCACGATTCTTAACCACAATATACTTTAGGAAAGAACAACTCTTTTCTTCATACCAGTTATATTCATTGTCATGCTCATATTTCTTTTTTTTTTTTAAGTCACGATCAGAATGAAAGGTAGTTCGATGGGTAACTTCCCAGAGGTGCTGGTTCGAGTCCAGCTCGTGACAAAGGGCTACCTTCTCTCTTAAGAGAATCTCGATAGAATCATGGAACACAAACCAATAGGAAAAGCAAAATGCGGCTTCACTTCACATCACAAGTGAGAAATGGTTCTTAGCCACCGGTGACCGGCTTTCGTAAAAGCACCTTTGGGCGATGGTTTTTCGATCCTATCTCTCACTTGAAGAAAGATAGCCACATAGATTATATATGCAATAATGATAGAGTTCTTTTTTCAGGGTAAGGCTAAGGTGAACAAGACGGGTAGTTCAACATAAAATTCTTAGAATGCGGCAGCCTGAAGATGAACAGCACTTGGCCGATTTAAGGAAAACTTTCGAATGCGATAAGATGGTTTGAAAATGAACCCATTCAATCAAGTGTGCATTCGGAGTGGAGTAAGGGCTGGGAATTTTTTTTCATTTCTGGGGACTGAGCAATTGAGTTGAGTTCCTTGGCGATCTCACGCTTGTAGCAACGGAAGAAGAACTACCTACCGGAGGGCTTTACTTACACCGCAGAGTGATTGCTTGATTTTTCTCAGGTTCCTTCTCCGACCCTGCAACATTGCTTCATCTGGCTGGAATGGCATGGGAGACGAGACGCATAGGGAGATGTGAGTTCTATCATTTTCGCCAACATAAGAGATTAGATTACAGCTCCTTCTGGAGCAAACAAAAGGACTTTACATAGTCAACTTCCGGGATGATCTATGTTTGTTTGGAAGCAAAAGTGCTCTTCCTTCCGTTGTTGTCTGATGGGAACGTTCTACCAGTCTTTCCCGCTTTCCGATAATTGAAGGAATAGAAGATTATAGATCCGCTCAGTCTCCTTATCTAGAATAAACTAATTGGGAAATCAAAAGAAAAATGGATTCTTTGGTAGTGAGTGCACTCAATAGCCCTGTCCTTATCCCCCGGAGCTTACTTCCCTACCTTAAGAGGGAAAAGAAGTAGAGACATGCTTCCTACAAGGGGCGAAAGCGATCGATAGAAAGAACTCCTCATTAGAGCAAAGCCTAAATGCCGAACTTGGTAAACGAACAAAAACAACTAAGAGGTCCCTTCCCTCCTATGCTTGCTTGCTTGGATTAGGATGTAAGGCCTAGCCTGAGAGACTTCCGACGCGCGGTTCAGCAAATTTTCATTCAAAAAAAGGGAAACTTGCGCTTATTCATATAGAAAGAGGAAGTCCTATTGACGTATAGAAAGTACTACGCTTTCATCCTCGCGGCCTAAGGGCCGGGTCCTACACCTCAACCGGTACACAACCCATTACGTTAGTTAAGTTAGGACTTTCTCGTCATCTGGTACCTAAACCTAAACCGCTTCCATTCAATACTCAATTCAATACATAGCATGCATTCAAATCCTTCCTCAGCAGCCTCCTGGTTCGTAAGCAATTAGCGGAAGGGAGAAAGAAATCCATAGAAAGAAAAGGCAAAGCTCCGTATCCAAGTGGGAATCTTGTTCAATTTAGGGAGGTTAAATCCCGTCCAGCAGAACCATTCGCGAGGTTTGATTCTTAAACCGGATCGAGCGGGTGCCTAAGCTTGAGTCATGATCATTAGGAAGTGTAAGAACTTCTTCACTTGCAGCGATTTAGCCTCCTTATGAGTCGGGCACGGCTAATATCTTATTTAAGGAAGAAGGAAGAGGACGCAGCTCGAGCCAAGATCAAAGAAAGAGGTCAGCTAAGGGTGGGTGACGGGTTCCTATCCGTAAGAAAGAAGATGAGCCTCAAGCCGCTTTAACGAAAGGTGACGGAGCGGAGAAGCTAAGCTTAACCGGCGAGGAGACAGAGTTCTATTTCTAATCTCTCAAGTCCTGAGTTCGGCTGCTTTCCCAATAGAGTCGGGCGGAAGAGAAGCTCCAAACCACTCGACCGCGAGAGAGAAGGAGCGTGAAGGCATCGGTCGTCAAAGTCAAAGAAAAGGCTGGCGAGTCCCGTCTTCGACCTCCACTCAACCTCGGCAGTCAGAGTATGAGTAGGAATTGCAAGTATGGGTAGCTACGTCATCTCTTTGGTATGCTCATCTCCTACCGTCTCATGTCGGTCGTGATGGACTTTTAGACCTCCCCAAAACTCTTTGAGGCGCTCAGGCTTCTCCTCAACTGAGCTCATCTTCTTCATTGGCACCGAAAAGAGAGATCGTCCAATGGCGTCATAGAAGATAGTTAGACCTAACCCCATGAACTGAAGGAAGGGTAGGACTCAGACCGTACTTCCCTTCTAAGGCAGATCCGTAATAAGCGATGGGATTCCAGGTGATGAAAGGAGGTGTGATTGAGTAAGTGAGAAGTTAGGTTCTCGGAGTTACCACGGTGCAAGTCTTAGGTTGGCCTACAAAAAAGGAAGGACTGCCCGCAGGTTAGTCTGACCCCCACCTTGCTTCTCTAAAGTAGTATTCCCAAGGGTGGTGAGAGGGAAAGGGAAGCATTGAGAAAGCACTGAACCATAAAGGGCATAAATGGATTTCCGGGACAGGACAAACAGAATAGGAACCCCTGCCTCCGAGGGGGGAAGGGCTTCGAAATCTACCCGGTACTGAACTAGGAATAGCCTGACGGAATCGCCCCTTCGGGCCTACCAGATAATGTTAGGGGGTTTTTGAGGGAGACTATATGGCTCTCAATATGCCGCAGAAAAAGCTCTATATGTTAGAGTACCAGATAAATTTTGACTCCCATATCGATGAATTCCAAAACACTATTGAAGACTCTACCCGATATGGAAAGGGGCCTTCCTTAGTAGCCCACGCTTCGAATTGGAGCGCCCCTCTAATTCAGGTTGGGATGCTGGATCCTCAGCCCTAGCAAGTAAGTTCCCGTTAATTTAGGATAGTTTCAATAGCCGGCAAGTTCCTACGTCCCTAAGGCCTGTGCCCCATGGAAAGGGAAAGGGCAGATCATCAACTAAAGGAAGATCAAAGGATCAAAGGAAGGATAGCCACTGATTTGATAGACTTGTACTTCTCCCATGGTCCATTAGTTCCTGCTAGAGCCAAGGCCAGGACTGAATGCGTGCCACCTTCTCTTTCTTTTTAAAATATCAACTTCTCTTTCTACATCTGCTATTATCCGAGTTTCCTATGCTGGTGTAGGCTTTCGATGTAAAGGTCTGTTAAACCTATGCTAGGCATAGAGGTTATTGACAACTTTCTTTCGCTTTCGGCGGGGATCTATAGTTGATTTAAGAGCTCTAGCTTATAAGGCTTGTTTTGTGTCCAAGGCAAAGGTACTGACTGCAAGGGGAATAGTAAGAAGACTTGTCGGGAACTTGTCGAAAAGAGGGTTCAGCAACAAGCCTGAAAGAGATTCTACGTCCATTCTAGTCTAGCCTATCCTCCTAATCTGTAGTTCACCCCTGAGTGAAACCAAGTACTGAGACCCAAGAAAGCATCTAAGTCAGCTGATAGAACTGACCCTCAGGCTATAGCGGGGAAGTTCAGTCAAAGGTGCTACGTTGAGAAGGACGCTAGGCAAGAAGCTAGGTAGGGCTATGTTTAAATCAAAGAGGTAAGGAGTTAGGTTTCCTATTCCGATTGTAATGAAGTGAGTCTAGGTAGGCTCACGAATTCGATTCAGTTGGTGTTCCTGAAGCAATGAGTGAAAGCGTGTCATCCTATGTTTCGGTTCTTTTTGAAAAGAGAAACTGCTGTTGCTAGGTAGCTAGAGCTAGGTTTCTTTACTCGGGCGTAGAGGAGAGTAACATTCCAATGAGTTTAGTTCCACCGGAATCAGTACCTGCTTTAAGAAAGTACGAATCATCTTCAATCAATTCCGAATCTACTTCGGTGAATGCAGATAGCAAGGATCCGCCAACGAGTGAAACCTAGGGCGTTCGGGTGCAGCTATTAGTTCACGCTTCCTTTCTTTTCATGTTCGGGGCAAGGTAGCAAGGTTGACTCAGATGTTCTTCCTGAGATTTCTTATCCTAAAGATTCCTTCGCTTATAAATTATTGATTCCTTTAAAAAGTAAATAGAAGTACCTAACGATTCCTTCGCTTATAAAGAATACAAACTTTGGCGTTCCTACTTATATACCTTTAGCGTTCCTATCTTAGACAAAGAGCAAGGAGGATATGAAGCACTGCTGAGTAGACCATGGCTCCAACCAGGTGGTTCATGACTGGGCTAATAAAAAAAGTCTCAAGCGGAGAAAGGCGGGAGGTAAAGTGGGCTGGGTTCCGCGCTCTAGCCTGAACAAGGATGATGGGTCAGGTTCTGGAATTCAGAATGAGATAGTCGAAGCCAATTCGAGTGATGGTTGGACCCACAACAGAAATGCAAGGAAAGATGGGTCATTAAAGGGTCTCAACTGTCCGCTATCTCCTGTATAGGTCTTTTCGGTCTATGGCAAACTAACTTTCCAATTGCTCTAAGCGCTTCAATCGGTCAAGGGCCCTATTAGTAAAGGGGTCTGAGGGAAACTCTAACACGCTATCGCTATCGCTAAGTTAGCATTCTGGTCTTAAGCAAATCAGTCCTACCCGGTCGTATCTGTCCCCCCCTAATCACTTGGGCTCTTGCTTTTGCATTGAAAATGACGGGGCGAAAAAGACTTCGATTCTCTTCCCGTACTTCCTTGAGGAGTTGCTTCTAGTACTGCTGAGTAAGTAACTCTCTTCAAGCTGGTGCCTAGTAGCCCATCCCTTGTTAGAAGCTCATCTGCTAAAGCCAATCGCTCCTATCTTCAGTCTATACGAGCATCTCTCTTTAGCAATCAAGCTAGTTCAGGGCTACGATAGTAAAAGATGGAAAAAATGCTTGATTTTCTGCCTTAGGAGCGAATCTCTGCTTGTTGAAATACTTCTTCCTTCTCTTTGATTTAGCCTTTCTGGCCTCTCTACTCTAAAACCTTTCAACGAGACTTTCGCTATTCTGAAGAGTATGAGCCGACTCACCTTAACTTGACTCTTTTTCGTCGAGATGGGCCGGCCCATTCTTAGACTTGCTGCCGAAAACGAAAGGTCGAACTAATTTCGTATAGAAAGAAAGATGCGGGCTGTCGGGTTTGGATCGAAATGGAATCCCCTATCGAAAAAGAAATAGAGAATTCGACCGATTGCTTATCCTTCCATCGCTTCAGATGGCAGAATGGGTCTACTCCCTATTTACCAGCAATAGAACGGGAGACTCATCCCTCTAAGAGAAGAGAAAAGGGGCGACAGATATATTATTGAGGCTTCTCACGAATTGGACTCGAACCAACACTTCAGGCATTCAACCCGCGAACTTCCTTTATTCTAACGTGAATTTTTGTTACCCGGTTCCTCACGGCCTCACGTGAGTACGTCCGGGGGGCTGTTCACCCAGACTCTTCCCTCTCACTCCCTAAGCTCAAGAAAAAATTTAGTTACTACGAAGTCTTTCTATTATTTCATTTTTTAAATGACGATAAAGCGCACTTCTATCTCCTGCGGTTTGTAACCCTAAACGAAGGTTTTCCAAGTCGTCGATTTTTTCTGAAAGTTCTGACTTATTAGACCCATTTTGTAGCCTTGAAAATGCGTCAAAGACAAATTCTTTTATTTGTGCTTGTGTTTCCACGCGCCCAAGAAATTTAACGAAGTCATCTTCTTTATAGATAAAGGGTTTAATTTGTTCATAGATGTCATCTAATAGAGCATTGAATTTTAGATCTTCAGGCTCAGGGGCAGGCTCAGAGGCAGGCGCAGGCTCTGCTTGTGGTGAGGAGGAGTTTGATGCCCCGGCAGCTCCCGAATCATCGGGTGACATCATATTGAGGGGCGCTAAGTCTAGGTCTAGCGTTATCGCTTTCACAAGAAAAACAATGACTAGATTCAATCCCCCCTTCCTTCCCCCCGAAACCCCCCTAGCCGCCTACCTACTCGTGCTCGTAGCTCGATCGGAGGTCAAGAGTTTGGTCCGGCGGAAAAACAGAAGTCGTCCGTATCAAGTGATACGTGAATTGCTCAGTAGTGCTTCGCCACTACCGGAGCTGGCGGAAATAGCTTAATGGTAGAGCATAGCCTTGCCAAGGCTGAGGTTGAGGGTTCAAGTCCCTCCTTCCGCTCCTGGCTTCGTCGTTCAGTGGTAACGAGTGGAGTGCGTAAGTCATCGGTTCAAAGTCGTTTTTTTTTTCGTTCTATCCATTCGAGATCGGGTTGGTGTTCAGTGTACTGTACTATACGGAAGGAGTGTTGCTTGATATTGGAAAGAGTATTGAACATGGAAGGAAAGAGGGGAGTTGGCTGATAAAGATGGACAGTAACGATCGCGTAATATCATTTTATCGGCCTCGTCATCGAAAGCGGCTTCCAATTGCTCGGAAATTCTCAGCTATATGGGGGGCTTGGATGGTGAGCAAAAACAATTGATCAGGAAGTTGGTCAACTTTCGCATGATCGATGGTAAAAGAACGAGAGTTCGTGCTATTGTTTATCAAACTTTTCATCGCCCAGCTCGAACTGAACGCGATGTAATCAAACTTATGGTTGACGCCGTAGAGAATATAAAGCCCATATGCGAAGTGGAAAAAGTAGGAGTCGCAGGTACTATTTATGATGTCCCTGGGATTGTAGCCAGGGATCGTCAACAAACCTTAGCTATTCGTTGGATCCTTGGAGCAGCTTTCAAACGACGTATAAGCCAAAGGAGAAGAAGCTTAGAGAAATGTTCATCTATTGAGATACTGGATGCTTACCGAAAGAGGGGAATTGCACGTATGAAAAGGGAGCATCTTCATGGACTGGCTTCCACCAATCGAAGTTTCGCGCATTTCAGATGGTGGTAAAGTGAGACCACATAAAGAGCTCTTCCTCATTCAGTCTTATTATTCAGTAAGATATGTAATGACCCTTTTCCTTTTTTAATCCTCATATAGAAAGCCGGCCTTCCTCATACTCCCCCCTTCATTCATTGAGTTGGAGGAATCCATAGGAGGCCCGCCCGTTATGCATTGCATGAAAGAACCTTTCTTTGTATGACTTCTCTTTTGCCTCAGGTCGAATGAATACGAAAGGGAGATCAATCAAATCAATAGGCCATGAATGAAGAAGTAGTGGGCCTTTCACCTTCTTTCTAGTGACTCGGGGAGCTGATAAATTCACTTCCAAGGGAGGGAAGCTAGGTTTCCCATGTTGGTATGGCCGGGCATAACATATTTTGAAGTTCGGTCAAAAAGAAGAGGTAGAGACAGAGAACAGAACGGAACCGATAGCTCAAAAAGTGAGGACTCTCGTTTTCCGCATACGCATGCATATAGGCAGTGAAAAAGCAAAAAAGCTGTCAAAGATATATACATATCTGAAGGAAGGGAACCCGTAGTCAATGAGAATGACTATTCCCTCATGACGCAGTTCATCTTGGCTGCGAGAGACAGCGAAAGCCTACGAACTTGCCAGAAGATCCTTAAAGAACTGCTCCGTGACGGAGCTGATAGTCAAACCTATCAGAAAATGATTGAGGATTGGTTTGATTAAAAAAACCTATTCGGAATTGTAACCAAGCATCCCCCATTGGTTCTATACCCGATTCATAACTAGAGCATGCAGCCTATTATGGAGACAGAGATATAGAAAGTGTGCAGTGAGGGATCTTTATAGGTAGCCAGTCTTTACTTGACTCGGCCCAAGCAATGCCCAAAGACTCCCATGCCTTTCTTGGTCGGACCAACCCAACCGGCGATTTCCGACAAGTCTTTCTTCATTTTTAGAGCAAGAAGCGGAACAAAAAGGGATGAAATGAAAAGTGTTTCTTACGATTACGCCCAACAGCCCACTTGAGCAATTTGCCATTCTCCCATTGATTCCTATGAATATAGGAAAGATGGATTTCTCATTCACAAATCCATCTTTGTCTATGCTGCTAACTCTCAGTTTGGTCCTACTTCTGGTGCATTTTGTGACTAAAAACGGAGGGGGAAACTCAGTACCAAATGCTTGGCAATCCTTGGTAGAGCTTATTCATGATTTCGTGCCGAACCCGGTAAACGAACAAATAGGTGGTCTTTCCGGAAATGTTCAACAAAAGTTTTCCCCTCGCATCTCGGTCACTTCTACTTTTTCGTTATTTCGTAATCCCCAGGGTATGATACCTTATAGCTTCACAGTGACAAGTCATTTTCTCATTACTTTGGGTCTCTCATTTCCTATTTTTATGGGCATTACTATAGTGGGATTTCAAAGAAATGGGCTTCATTTTTTAAGCTTCTCATTACCCGCAGGAGTCCCACTGCCGTTAGCACCTTTTTTAGTACTCCTTGAGCTAATCCCTCATTGTTTTCGCGCATTAAGCTCAGGAATACGTTTATTTGCTAATATGATGGCCGGTCATAGTTCAGTAAAGATTTTAAGTGGGTCCGCTTGGACTATGCTATGTATGAATGATCTTTTTTATTTCATAGGAGATCCTGGTCCTTTATTTATAGTTCTTGCATTAACCGGTCCGGAATTAGGTGTAGCTATATCACAAGCTCATGTTTCTACGATCTCAATCTGTATTTACTTGAATGATGCTACAAATCTCCATCAAAGTGGTTATTTATTTATAATTGAATAAAAGCGAGGAGCGAAACCGAGTTTACGAGGTGTAGCCGAGTTTACGAGGTGAAGGAGCGATAACTTCCCCCCGGAAAAAAAAAAAAGATTCCGAGCACGTCTGGTCAAAGTCTATCTTGTCTTTATCACGAGCTCTTTATTTGATAAGCAATAAGCCTTAGCACAAGCGCTAAGCGATAATAATTCCTTTCCTTAATGCACTGGGAGTTGAGTAAGGACTCACAGCTTTCTTGTTTGTGATTTCTTTTAGGCAATTTCAAGGCTGGCAGTTACGGTCAGGTATTAAAGGCAAGTGGATAGGCGCAGGGGCTAGGCCTTCCAATCACTATCTGCAAATCTCTTATATAATAGAAGGATTTCCTCGTGCATCTTTTCTTCTTTTAGCCAATTCTAGTAGGTAAGGCTCTTTTTCTATCAAGCATGGGCTCTCCCACATGAGCGGTAATGCCAGAACCCCGCCCTCTGAGGAAGAAAGGGGAGCTGCCTGTAAGAAGTCCTCTCTTCCCGCCCTTTTTAAATTAAGTAGTAGAGTCTGGCCTTTCCTTCGAGTCTTCCTATTATCTATTAGTATTAGTAAGTAGTTTATCCTCTGCTTAGGGCACACTACTCTTTATAGAGTGAGAGTGACCTCAGAGAGAGAGCCATTCTTGGACAAAATACCGACATTGACTTTATGTGACTGACAAAACTCACATAGATTTCTTGCAAGACAGGATTTCTCGTTACTCAGCACACTGTCCTCAAAGTCTAGTTGTTAATTTGATTAGGAAAACCTATGAAAAGTTAACCGGATATCCCCGATTTGTAATTACTATACTACCACCTATGCTCCTGACCTACTAAGCGCTAAGCGTACCTAGATTAATCTACTTTCAGGCATAGCTCCCGATGGTGTTCATTCTATTTCTTTTTCAACTGAATTAGAAAGGTTGCGAAGCAAAGCTCAAGGCGCGCCATAGACTGATGAGTCATAGGATGGATCGGCTTCAACGGTAATTCTTGCCCGACCAAGAGTGCATTCTGTCTTTACCTTGGAGTTTAGAGCTCTGTCCCCGGATTCACTGATTCAAGGGGATGTACATAAGAGTACAAGGAAAACAAGAAATTCCAATGCCCTACTCTAAATGGCCTTTGAATCGTGAAAAAGTGCTTTATAAGAGTAGCTGTCAGCAGTGAAGGGTTCGTGCGTCTTTCGTTTTCAATTGTTGTACCGATTCTTTCCTGAGAGTGCGCTAAGAGTGGAGTCATTCCTTGTCCCTATTCCTAGTAGTGCCTCTGGACGCCAGCCTTCCTTCTAGTAGAAAGGCGTTTACTGTCCCTACTTTCATCTTCCCTGAATTCCACTCAAGGACACCTGTAACAAAGGGTAGGGGTTTAAACAAAAAAAAAAGAATGGGATGACTAGATTTCTTTAGTGGTCGTAGACCTACAGGGAATCGAGAAAAAAAGGCTCAAGGCAGTCAAGTTGTTCTGAACGAATCTTTCTTTCAGAACCTCTTCTTTCAGGAGCCGCTAGCCCTACTTTATACAGCCGGGCGGGGCCCCCTACCTTCCCCTCTAGCCGAACTAGCTGTGCACTACCTTCAGAATGTGCCATTTTGTCTCCCATCCGGCTCACTCTCTTCTTCAGGGGCGAAAAAAGATATATGTTTGCAGAGGAGGCACAGGCCTGCCATTAGAGTGATGAGCCAGGTTTGCCTATCTATTCGCTATCTATTATTCGTTTAGCGCAAGAGGAGCTTTCTAGAAAGTGGGTTTAGGAATCCCTACACTCCGATATTCTGTTAATGAAGAAACAGTAGTTGTATTTATTTAAGATTCTATTTATAACAATTCTACTCGGTAAACTCTATTTAGTCTATCGAAGAAAAAAGAAGAAACTATGGCGGCTCAACCTCGCCGGTAAGAAGCAAAGCTGAGGACAGCGCTAAGTGAGTAAACTACCCAGCACCTGCAGAAAGGGGGAGTTGATCCAACTAAAACGGCAGTGGCTAACAAGCGAGCAAGTAAAACTACCTCATTCACTCACACAAGATATAACCAAAATATATGAACCTGCGGGAAAGTGCCCGACTAGCACAAGGACGAAAGCAGCTAACGCATGAAAAACACATGAAAGTCAAGAGGCGCCGGTGTCTCGTAGGTGAACACCCTTGGTGCGGGGCTCGCCTCTCTCTCCTAATCAAAACAAGGATCTCTATTCCGCGCAGAGGTTCTGAAAGAAATGAATGGAGATGAAGAGAAGAGAAATCTACCTAGCGCATTCGGTCGATATTACATAGAATGCTATAAACCTTAAAAGAGAGATGCCAAAGGCTGGGCGACTAACTCAGCTGAAAGTGAAAGAAGAGGACTCCCACCTTAAAACCGAACAGGTCGAGGCAGGGAACGCTCGAAAGCACACTGCTGATGGCAAAGCCAAGCCCAGGAAGTTTCCCGTCTATCTTTAAGGAAATGCCCGAAAATCTAACAATCAAAGTTAAGAAACCCGCATGAATTGGCATCTTTCCCTGCTT
>JAPQWN010000009.1:59440107-59447607 GCA_028538565.1 Umbellularia californica | reverse complement strand
AAACCCTAAACCCTAAACCCTAAACCCTAAACCCTAAACCCTAAACCCTAAACCCTAAACCCTAAACCCTAAACCCTAAACCCTAAACCCTAAACCCTAAACCCTAAACCCTAAACCCTAAACCCTAAACCCTAAACCCTAAACCCTAAACCCTAAACCCTAAACCCTAAACCCTAAACCCTAAACCCTAAACCCTAAACCCTAAACCCTAAACCCTAAACCCTAAACCCTAAACCCTAAACCCTAAACCCTAAACCCTAAACCCTAAACCCTAAACCCTAAACCCTAAACCCTAAACCCTAAACCCTAAACCCTAAACCCTAAACCCTAAACCCTAAACCCTAAACCCTAAACCCTAAACCCTAAACCCTAAACCCTAAACCCTAAACCCTAAACCCTAAACCCTAAACCCTAAACCCTAAACCCTAAACCCTAAACCCTAAACCCTAAACCCTAAACCCTAAACCCTAAACCCTAAACCCTAAACCCTAAACCCTAAACCCTAAACCCTAAACCCTAAACCCTAAACCCTAAACCCTAAACCCTAAACCCTAAACCCTAAACCCTAAACCCTAAACCCTAAACCCTAAACCCTAAACCCTAAACCCTAAACCCTAAACCCTAAACCCTAAACCCTAAACCCTAAACCCTAAACCCTAAACCCTAAACCCTAAACCCTAAACCCTAAACCCTAAACCCTAAACCCTAAACCCTAAACCCTAAACCCTAAACCCTAAACCCTAAACCCTAAACCCTAAACCCTAAACCCTAAACCCTAAACCCTAAACCCTAAACCCTAAACCCTAAACCCTAAACCCTAAACCCTAAACCCTAAACCCTAAACCCTAAACCCTAAACCCTAAACCCTAAACCCTAAACCCTAAACCCTAAACCCTAAACCCTAAACCCTAAACCCTAAACCCTAAACCCTAAACCCTAAACCCTAAACCCTAAACCCTAAACCCTAAACCCTAAACCCTAAACCCTAAACCCTAAACCCTAAACCCTAAACCCTAAACCCTAAACCCTAAACCCTAAACCCTAAACCCTAAACCCTAAACCCTAAACCCTAAACCCTAAACCCTAAACCCTAAACCCTAAACCCTAAACCCTAAACCCTAAACCCTAAACCCTAAACCCTAAACCCTAAACCCTAAACCCTAAACCCTAAACCCTAAACCCTAAACCCTAAACCCTAAACCCTAAACCCTAAACCCTAAACCCTAAACCCTAAACCCTAAACCCTAAACCCTAAACCCTAAACCCTAAACCCTAAACCCTAAACCCTAAACCCTAAACCCTAAACCCTAAACCCTAAACCCTAAACCCTAAACCCTAAACCCTAAACCCTAAACCCTAAACCCTAAACCCTAAACCCTAAACCCTAAACCCTAAACCCTAAACCCTAAACCCTAAACCCTAAACCCTAAACCCTAAACCCTAAACCCTAAACCCTAAACCCTAAACCCTAAACCCTAAACCCTAAACCCTAAACCCTAAACCCTAAACCCTAAACCCTAAACCCTAAACCCTAAACCCTAAACCCTAAACCCTAAACCCTAAACCCTAAACCCTAAACCCTAAACCCTAAACCCTAAACCCTAAACCCTAAACCCTAAACCCTAAACCCTAAACCCTAAACCCTAAACCCTAAACCCTAAACCCTAAACCCTAAACCCTAAACCCTAAACCCTAAACCCTAAACCCTAAACCCTAAACCCTAAACCCTAAACCCTAAACCCTAAACCCTAAACCCTAAACCCTAAACCCTAAACCCTAAACCCTAAACCCTAAACCCTAAACCCTAAACCCTAAACCCTAAACCCTAAACCCTAAACCCTAAACCCTAAACCCTAAACCCTAAACCCTAAACCCTAAACCCTAAACCCTAAACCCTAAACCCTAAACCCTAAACCCTAAACCCTAAACCCTAAACCCTAAACCCTAAACCCTAAACCCTAAACCCTAAACCCTAAACCCTAAACCCTAAACCCTAAACCCTAAACCCTAAACCCTAAACCCTAAACCCTAAACCCTAAACCCTAAACCCTAAACCCTAAACCCTAAACCCTAAACCCTAAACCCTAAACCCTAAACCCTAAACCCTAAACCCTAAACCCTAAACCCTAAACCCTAAACCCTAAACCCTAAACCCTAAACCCTAAACCCTAAACCCTAAACCCTAAACCCTAAACCCTAAACCCTAAACCCTAAACCCTAAACCCTAAACCCTAAACCCTAAACCCTAAACCCTAAACCCTAAACCCTAAACCCTAAACCCTAAACCCTAAACCCTAAACCCTAAACCCTAAACCCTAAACCCTAAACCCTAAACCCTAAACCCTAAACCCTAAACCCTAAACCCTAAACCCTAAACCCTAAACCCTAAACCCTAAACCCTAAACCCTAAACCCTAAACCCTAAACCCTAAACCCTAAACCCTAAACCCTAAACCCTAAACCCTAAACCCTAAACCCTAAACCCTAAACCCTAAACCCTAAACCCTAAACCCTAAACCCTAAACCCTAAACCCTAAACCCTAAACCCTAAACCCTAAACCCTAAACCCTAAACCCTAAACCCTAAACCCTAAACCCTAAACCCTAAACCCTAAACCCTAAACCCTAAACCCTAAACCCTAAACCCTAAACCCTAAACCCTAAACCCTAAACCCTAAACCCTAAACCCTAAACCCTAAACCCTAAACCCTAAACCCTAAACCCTAAACCCTAAACCCTAAACCCTAAACCCTAAACCCTAAACCCTAAACCCTAAACCCTAAACCCTAAACCCTAAACCCTAAACCCTAAACCCTAAACCCTAAACCCTAAACCCTAAACCCTAAACCCTAAACCCTAAACCCTAAACCCTAAACCCTAAACCCTAAACCCTAAACCCTAAACCCTAAACCCTAAACCCTAAACCCTAAACCCTAAACCCTAAACCCTAAACCCTAAACCCTAAACCCTAAACCCTAAACCCTAAACCCTAAACCCTAAACCCTAAACCCTAAACCCTAAACCCTAAACCCTAAACCCTAAACCCTAAACCCTAAACCCTAAACCCTAAACCCTAAACCCTAAACCCTAAACCCTAAACCCTAAACCCTAAACCCTAAACCCTAAACCCTAAACCCTAAACCCTAAACCCTAAACCCTAAACCCTAAACCCTAAACCCTAAACCCTAAACCCTAAACCCTAAACCCTAAACCCTAAACCCTAAACCCTAAACCCTAAACCCTAAACCCTAAACCCTAAACCCTAAACCCTAAACCCTAAACCCTAAACCCTAAACCCTAAACCCTAAACCCTAAACCCTAAACCCTAAACCCTAAACCCTAAACCCTAAACCCTAAACCCTAAACCCTAAACCCTAAACCCTAAACCCTAAACCCTAAACCCTAAACCCTAAACCCTAAACCCTAAACCCTAAACCCTAAACCCTAAACCCTAAACCCTAAACCCTAAACCCTAAACCCTAAACCCTAAACCCTAAACCCTAAACCCTAAACCCTAAACCCTAAACCCTAAACCCTAAACCCTAAACCCTAAACCCTAAACCCTAAACCCTAAACCCTAAACCCTAAACCCTAAACCCTAAACCCTAAACCCTAAACCCTAAACCCTAAACCCTAAACCCTAAACCCTAAACCCTAAACCCTAAACCCTAAACCCTAAACCCTAAACCCTAAACCCTAAACCCTAAACCCTAAACCCTAAACCCTAAACCCTAAACCCTAAACCCTAAACCCTAAACCCTAAACCCTAAACCCTAAACCCTAAACCCTAAACCCTAAACCCTAAACCCTAAACCCTAAACCCTAAACCCTAAACCCTAAACCCTAAACCCTAAACCCTAAACCCTAAACCCTAAACCCTAAACCCTAAACCCTAAACCCTAAACCCTAAACCCTAAACCCTAAACCCTAAACCCTAAACCCTAAACCCTAAACCCTAAACCCTAAACCCTAAACCCTAAACCCTAAACCCTAAACCCTAAACCCTAAACCCTAAACCCTAAACCCTAAACCCTAAACCCTAAACCCTAAACCCTAAACCCTAAACCCTAAACCCTAAACCCTAAACCCTAAACCCTAAACCCTAAACCCTAAACCCTAAACCCTAAACCCTAAACCCTAAACCCTAAACCCTAAACCCTAAACCCTAAACCCTAAACCCTAAACCCTAAACCCTAAACCCTAAACCCTAAACCCTAAACCCTAAACCCTAAACCCTAAACCCTAAACCCTAAACCCTAAACCCTAAACCCTAAACCCTAAACCCTAAACCCTAAACCCTAAACCCTAAACCCTAAACCCTAAACCCTAAACCCTAAACCCTAAACCCTAAACCCTAAACCCTAAACCCTAAACCCTAAACCCTAAACCCTAAACCCTAAACCCTAAACCCTAAACCCTAAACCCTAAACCCTAAACCCTAAACCCTAAACCCTAAACCCTAAACCCTAAACCCTAAACCCTAAACCCTAAACCCTAAACCCTAAACCCTAAACCCTAAACCCTAAACCCTAAACCCTAAACCCTAAACCCTAAACCCTAAACCCTAAACCCTAAACCCTAAACCCTAAACCCTAAACCCTAAACCCTAAACCCTAAACCCTAAACCCTAAACCCTAAACCCTAAACCCTAAACCCTAAACCCTAAACCCTAAACCCTAAACCCTAAACCCTAAACCCTAAACCCTAAACCCTAAACCCTAAACCCTAAACCCTAAACCCTAAACCCTAAACCCTAAACCCTAAACCCTAAACCCTAAACCCTAAACCCTAAACCCTAAACCCTAAACCCTAAACCCTAAACCCTAAACCCTAAACCCTAAACCCTAAACCCTAAACCCTAAACCCTAAACCCTAAACCCTAAACCCTAAACCCTAAACCCTAAACCCTAAACCCTAAACCCTAAACCCTAAACCCTAAACCCTAAACCCTAAACCCTAAACCCTAAACCCTAAACCCTAAACCCTAAACCCTAAACCCTAAACCCTAAACCCTAAACCCTAAACCCTAAACCCTAAACCCTAAACCCTAAACCCTAAACCCTAAACCCTAAACCCTAAACCCTAAACCCTAAACCCTAAACCCTAAACCCTAAACCCTAAACCCTAAACCCTAAACCCTAAACCCTAAACCCTAAACCCTAAACCCTAAACCCTAAACCCTAAACCCTAAACCCTAAACCCTAAACCCTAAACCCTAAACCCTAAACCCTAAACCCTAAACCCTAAACCCTAAACCCTAAACCCTAAACCCTAAACCCTAAACCCTAAACCCTAAACCCTAAACCCTAAACCCTAAACCCTAAACCCTAAACCCTAAACCCTAAACCCTAAACCCTAAACCCTAAACCCTAAACCCTAAACCCTAAACCCTAAACCCTAAACCCTAAACCCTAAACCCTAAACCCTAAACCCTAAACCCTAAACCCTAAACCCTAAACCCTAAACCCTAAACCCTAAACCCTAAACCCTAAACCCTAAACCCTAAACCCTAAACCCTAAACCCTAAACCCTAAACCCTAAACCCTAAACCCTAAACCCTAAACCCTAAACCCTAAACCCTAAACCCTAAACCCTAAACCCTAAACCCTAAACCCTAAACCCTAAACCCTAAACCCTAAACCCTAAACCCTAAACCCTAAACCCTAAACCCTAAACCCTAAACCCTAAACCCTAAACCCTAAACCCTAAACCCTAAACCCTAAACCCTAAACCCTAAACCCTAAACCCTAAACCCTAAACCCTAAACCCTAAACCCTAAACCCTAAACCCTAAACCCTAAACCCTAAACCCTAAACCCTAAACCCTAAACCCTAAACCCTAAACCCTAAACCCTAAACCCTAAACCCTAAACCCTAAACCCTAAACCCTAAACCCTAAACCCTAAACCCTAAACCCTAAACCCTAAACCCTAAACCCTAAACCCTAAACCCTAAACCCTAAACCCTAAACCCTAAACCCTAAACCCTAAACCCTAAACCCTAAACCCTAAACCCTAAACCCTAAACCCTAAACCCTAAACCCTAAACCCTAAACCCTAAACCCTAAACCCTAAACCCTAAACCCTAAACCCTAAACCCTAAACCCTAAACCCTAAACCCTAAACCCTAAACCCTAAACCCTAAACCCTAAACCCTAAACCCTAAACCCTAAACCCTAAACCCTAAACCCTAAACCCTAAACCCTAAACCCTAAACCCTAAACCCTAAACCCTAAACCCTAAACCCTAAACCCTAAACCCTAAACCCTAAACCCTAAACCCTAAACCCTAAACCCTAAACCCTAAACCCTAAACCCTAAACCCTAAACCCTAAACCCTAAACCCTAAACCCTAAACCCTAAACCCTAAACCCTAAACCCTAAACCCTAAACCCTAAACCCTAAACCCTAAACCCTAAACCCTAAACCCTAAACCCTAAACCCTAAACCCTAAACCCTAAACCCTAAACCCTAAACCCTAAACCCTAAACCCTAAACCCTAAACCCTAAACCCTAAACCCTAAACCCTAAACCCTAAACCCTAAACCCTAAACCCTAAACCCTAAACCCTAAACCCTAAACCCTAAACCCTAAACCCTAAACCCTAAACCCTAAACCCTAAACCCTAAACCCTAAACCCTAAACCCTAAACCCTAAACCCTAAACCCTAAACCCTAAACCCTAAACCCTAAACCCTAAACCCTAAACCCTAAACCCTAAACCCTAAACCCTAAACCCTAAACCCTAAACCCTAAACCCTAAACCCTAAACCCTAAACCCTAAACCCTAAACCCTAAACCCTAAACCCTAAACCCTAAACCCTAAACCCTAAACCCTAAACCCTAAACCCTAAACCCTAAACCCTAAACCCTAAACCCTAAACCCTAAACCCTAAACCCTAAACCCTAAACCCTAAACCCTAAACCCTAAACCCTAAACCCTAAACCCTAAACCCTAAACCCTAAACCCTAAACCCTAAACCCTAAACCCTAAACCCTAAACCCTAAACCCTAAACCCTAAACCCTAAACCCTAAACCCTAAACCCTAAACCCTAAACCCTAAACCCTAAACCCTAAACCCTAAACCCTAAACCCTAAACCCTAAACCCTAAACCCTAAACCCTAAACCCTAAACCCTAAACCCTAAACCCTAAACCCTAAACCCTAAACCCTAAACCCTAAACCCTAAACCCTAAACCCTAAACCCTAAACCCTAAACCCTAAACCCTAAACCCTAAACCCTAAACCCTAAACCCTAAACCCTAAACCCTAAACCCTAAACCCTAAACCCTAAACCCTAAACCCTAAACCCTAAACCCTAAACCCTAAACCCTAAACCCTAAACCCTAAACCCTAAACCCTAAACCCTAAACCCTAAACCCTAAACCCTAAACCCTAAACCCTAAACCCTAAACCCTAAACCCTAAACCCTAAACCCTAAACCCTAAACCCTAAACCCTAAACCCTAAACCCTAAACCCTAAACCCTAAACCCTAAACCCTAAA